>OY288270.1:58361748-58531780 GCA_958450335.1 Hibiscus tridactylites | reverse complement strand
AGATTTTTCTAAGATATTTTAAGTCTAAAATCTGATTTTAAAGGATATTAAAAGTGGAGGGAAAGCCATTTGGCTATTTTTGGATTTTGTAACCAACTTTTCCTAATTTTCTTTCTCTCATTTTCTCTCAACCCAAACACTTCTTTTCCAGAGAATTGGATCTGATTTCTTCACCTAAATCCCTCCTTTCAACTCTCATTTGATTCCTAATCAACATATCTTCAAAACCTCTTCAATTTCTACTTGTTTCAACAAGGATTTTGATTCCAAAAAGAGGAGAAACTCAAGTTTGGAGGTAAGAACGTCCTTCTCCTCTAAACTATCAGTTCTTTACTGAAATTCCTAAGTTTTCAATCCTAAATTGATGTTTTATTAAAGGTTTTTAAGTGGTGAAATGGATCTTGGCTTATAATGCAAGATTTTGATGATTTTTGATGATTTACGTTAGATCTGATTAATCTGTGATTTGAGATGTGTTTTTGATGTTAAATGAACTCTAAATTGATAAGGAATTGAGTTTTGATTGATGCAATCCCGGATAGGTTGAGTTTCCTAAGTTTAGCTTGTGTTTCAAGGTTGTTTTTGAGGTGATCTTGGTGATCTATTGTTGCTGGAGGAATAAGGATGTTAATAGGTTGTTTTTAGATGTTTTATGATGTTTATGGAAGTGTGGTTTTGCTGGTTTATGGCTGGGCTTTGTTTAGAAGTGGTTTGGATGCATTTTCGGTTGTGTTTGGTGGCCGAAAATGGAGGTTGAATGAGAGCAGCGAGTTTAGGTGCTTTCATTGAAGCAATTAATGCATGATGATGCATTAATCCTCTGCTTTGATGTGTTGAAACATGGGAGGCATCTTTGGATCCAAGAGTTGTTGATCCGGAAGCTTGATTTGGTGCTTTGGCTTGAAGCAAAGTGGAAATCGGTGAGTGAAGTTGGGTTTTTCATATTTTAAAACCAAGGTTTGAAGGTTTTGGGAGCTTAGTCTAAGTCTAAACAACTTTGCTAAGCTCAAGTGTAAGTTTTCGGAATTTCTCTCTAGTGGTGGCCATGATTTTATTGTGATGCAAAATGGTGATTTGCATGTTTTAATTACTGTTTTGAAAGCATGTTTTAGCATGGTAATTGCTGATGTTTTAAGCCATATGTTGAAGGAAACTCTAGGTAGGAGTTCCTTGCTTTTGTACATTGATTAAATGTGGATTTGATGCTTTTAAATGCATGTGGAATATGGCTTGTTTTAATGCTTTAAAACAGTGGATTAAATGATGAAAAGATGTATATTGGCAAGTGATGTTTTGAAAAAGTTAAGGTCACTAAGGTGGTTAAAAGTCCTTGAGTGAGCCTTGTTACTTAAGAACATCAAGGTGGTTAAAAGTCCTTGGATGATTCTTGTTGCGGACACTAAGGTGGTTAAAAGTCCTTAAGTGATCCTTCCATGGTGTTTAAAAGTCCATGGGGCCAAGGTGTTTAAAAGTCCTTGGGGCCAAGGTGTTTAAAAGTCCTTGGGGTGATTCAAGCTATGGACACAAAGGTGGTTAAAAGTCCTTGTGTGGTCCTCATTCATGGTGTTTAAAAGTCCATGGCCAAGGTGTTTAAAAGTCCTTGGGGCCAAGGTGTTTAAAAGTCCTTGGGAAGTTGATGAACTTGTTTAAAGAAATGGAAATTGTCACTTGAGCCAATATGACGTGTTATGTTTATGTTGAAGCATGAGATTGCTTGTTTAAAGTATGCTTTTGAGCATGTGCAAAGGTTGATTTTAAGCATGTTTATAAATGGTTTTAGTTGCATTATTGAATGGTTTTTAAAGAGCATTCCTCACTAAGCTTTTGCTTACGCTCTCTTCATTTTCTTAATTCAATAATGCAGAGCATTAGAGGACCTTGAGGGGCAGCAAGGAGGGCAAGCAATCAAGTTCCAGTAAAGCTCAATGTATGGAAGGTTTTATAAGCACTTTTTAGCTTTTGGGTAATTTGGCAATGGGGGACCAATGTGTATGTTTTGGGAGGTGTTTGGAACTCCCTAAGTATGTTGAATGATGACATGAATGCTGGTGTTTGGATTGGATCATTACATGCTTGTTTTGGAAGCTTTGTGCTTAAATAGCTAACTTGTGTAGGAAGCATGCCTATAGAATTGGGGCTTTTTGTTTATGATGTTGTTCTGATGATTTGATGATGCCTATGAGTCTTATATATGTTGAATTACATGCTGGTAAAGTTTGGTGGCATTTGGAGCATGTTTGAATGATCAATTGCATGTTTTGGAATGCCATTTGCTGCAATTTGTGCAGGGTGTTTCGGAACAGTGTGCACCGTTTCGGAACGGGTGCCTTGAATGAACCCAGGCGTCCGAAACGGTATGCACCGTTTCGAAACGGTTTGGCCTCTGCCAAGCCCGTGTTCCGGAACCCGTTACGGAACGTCCCGTGTTTCGAAACGGGGTCAACCTGTTTCGGAACGGTCGATCGTTGGGGGCTGACATTGGCAGTTATATGTTTTGAATTGTTTGCGTTTTGGTCCTGAAACTTGTTTGCGCAATTGTATGAGTTTGGGAAGTCCTTTTGAGCTGAAATTTCACAGAGAAGCATGAAACCTGACTAATTTCAAGTTGGTAAGATTAATTTGGGTTAAATCCTTTTAATTAACAGAAATTACAATTTGGTCCCTAAAGTTGTAATTTGTTCAATTGGGTCCCTGTTTGATCTCTGATGTTTGTGATCTTTGAGTATGTTGTTTGTGTGATCACAATTAGGACTAATGTGCATCTAGATAAGAATAAAAAAAAGGTCGTTAATCAAGGTTGACTTTCGGGTTGACTTTGGTTTTCCCCGTGTGACTTTCTTAATTCGGGTCAACCGTCTAGGCCGGGTTAAGGGGGTTACATTTGGTGGTATCAGAGCTGAGTTCTCGAGTAATTGGGAATGCTTGTATGCATGATTGAAGTATGTTTGGCTTGTATGCTTGTTGTATGAAAGCATGTCCTGTGGCTTGAGATGTTGATGCATTTGAGATGTATGCTGTGATGTTGCATGTTGAGGGTACCCATTGCCAAACAAAAGCTAAAGAAATGATGTTGATTTTGAATCAAATGAGAGTTGAAAGGAGGGATTTAGGTGAAGAAATCAGATCCAATTCTCTGGAAAAGAAGTGTTTGGGTTGAGAGAAAATGAGAGAAAGAAAATTAAGAAAAGTTGGTTACAAAATCCAAAAATAGCCAAATGGCTTTCCCTCCACTTTTAATATCCTTTAAAATCAGATTTTAGACTTAAAATATCTTAGAAAAATCTGGAGAAACTCCCTTTGGGTAAATAGCTCCTTAAAGATTCAAAGTTTCAACCCTTTATAAAACAGTCACCAAACTTTCAAAAATTACATTTTGGTCACTAGCCAAAATGTCACCATTCCGAAACTCATTTTCCAAAATTTATTTCACAGTTCACTTAATTATATTAAAAGATGATTTTAGAACATTTTTCCACATTTTTAATGCAACCCGAACTAGGCTTTCCTAAATTCACCCTTTTAAGATTCGAACAGCACTTTGACCAACCGGTCAACGCCCAAGACTTCTAAGCTCAAAACCGGGGCGTTACAGAGCTAATTTTACCCAAAATGTTTTCATCAGATTTTTCCTTAATTTGGGTGATTTAATTAATATTTTAATTAAAGGAAATGAAGATTAATTGATTTAGACACTACATTTGACTATTCATAACTACTTTTCACAAATTTTCCCTCATTTTATTTTCTCTCAAATTCTTTTCAACCAAACACATTCACTCCAGCAAATATACTTTGATTCTCACTTCATTTGATGAGATTTCAATTTTCCATTTATTCTTAATCAATTCCTCATCAAATCCACTTTATTTCTACATTGAGTTTTCAAGAAAACTTTCCCAAATCAAGGAGAAATCATCCATTAGAGGTAAGATTCATCCTTCTCCTCTAATGATCAGTTCTTTACTGAAATTCCCAAGTTATCAATCCTTTGTTAATGATTTTTAAGTTGTTTTAATGTTAGAAACAAGAAATTGTCTTAAAACTCAAGATTTTGGAAGAGATCTTGAAGATTTTCGTGGTGAATGATTGGGCTCTGTTTTGAGATGGTTTTCTAATGTATTTTGGAAGTTAATTAATGTTACAAATGAGGTTTTATCAATCAAATCTCGAATATGATTGTTTTCCTAAGTTTTGCTTGTTAGAATGATTATTTTTGGGGTGATTTTGGTGTTTTGTCATAGCTGGAGATATAAGGACAAGTTTGTGGTGGTTTTTGATGTTAATTGATGTTTAGAAATGATTAGAAGTGATGGATCTTGGTGGGGTTTTGTTTTGGAAGCGTTTGGAGATGATTTCTGTTGTGTTTGGTAGCCGAAATGTGGTTTTTGGGTAGAGCAACGAGATTAGGTGTGTGGCTGATGATTTCAATAGATGATGATGCATTAATCCTCTGCTCTTATGTGTTTAAAACATGGGAGACACCTTTGGTGTTGATCTAGAAGCTTAGATAGCATTTCGACAAGCAAACGAAACGTAATCGGTGAGTGCGTATGGTTTAGAAGTCCTTGAGGGACAAAGACTCAAGGTTTGGGGATGTTGGAAAGTTTGAAACACCATCCTAAGTCTGAAAGTAAGTGTTGACTAGAATGCTCTCATAGATGTGGTGATTGCCCCTAAAATGCTTTTACATGCTCATGGTTTGAGATTGATAAATTCCTACTGTTTTTATGCATATTTTATAGCATGAGAAGATGCTTGAAATGATTTCATGAAGTAAGATGTTGCATGGTTGAGATTTGAGCTTTTGTTTAAAGCATGACAAATGACATTGTTTTGAAATGAGAGGAGAATGTTGAGAATTGTTGCATGAAAAAGAGTAGGTGAGATGATGTTTTAACATAATATATTGGCATAGATGTTGAGATACTTACCGGATATAATTGATCGATCAATAGGATGAGAGTGCACTATAAACTAAAAATTCGTATGTGCTCTTTGGTTAAGCCAAAGGGAGAGAACCAATGATGGGCATTCCATCGGGTAGGACTTGGTGAAATACCCAAGCTTTGTGGTGATGAGAGATTCCGCCATGTGAGTACGGTGATGTGAGATTCCACCGGAAATTATGTTGCTATACGAGTGAGTACGGTGATGGTAGATGCCAATATAAAATATGAAATGATTTTTGATTCACATGTACCTTGATGAAATGATTTATGCTATGAGAAATGCATATGAGATTTGTATTGAAATGATTTGGTGTTACAAGCATGAGTTTGGCTTTGCCATGAGTTTTTCATTGGTTTTAATGCAGGAGATAGAATGAAGGTACATGTGTTTTCAATGTAAAGTTGCTTTGAATGGTTTTCAAGCATGGGATAGAATGAGCATGTTGTTAAAAAGCTTTTGAGAAAGTTTTTCAAGCTATGCATTATTGTGTTGGTTTCTTTAGAGCATGCCTCACTAAGCATTTGTGCTTACGCTCTCTTTTACCAAGAATACGGATAATTGAAGTGTTTCTGGGCATTGAATAGGATAAGATCATCCAAGGAAGTACAAGCTCACGTATGGTGAAGTTTTCATACACTTTAGTTTTGATATATTGGCAATGGGAAACCAAGGTTGTTTTTGGGAGATATGTTTGAACTCTAAGTTTGTGGCATGTTTATGTTGGCATTTTTGGTTTGTAAGTGGCCTTAAATGTTTTGTTTGAGGTTGGATTGCTTATATTGGTTTTGTGGTTAGGGAGTATGCCTATAGACTATGTGAATTTGTGTTTGATGCCATGCTTGTGTTAGAAAGTCCTAAATATGTTCCTTATGCATAAAATGGTTTGCTGGTATGATTTGGGAGTCTTTGAGGCATGTTTGATTGGGTTAAAGGATGAAAAACCAGCTATATCTGCTGTTTTTGGGCAAGGTGTATAGAAACACCCTCAAGTGTTTCGAAACGGGGGCCTGTAATGGTATATGTGTTTCGAAACGTTTGAGACTGTTTCGAAACAGTTTGGCTACTAGAGTGCCATGTTTCGATACTGGTCTCGGAACATACCCGCGTACCGAAACGGTCAACACCGTTTCGATACATGCGTTTCTGTACGGTGGGTAGGTGTTCCGATACGGTTGACCGTTGGATGCAGATTTGAATTGATTTGAGTCTTCATGCTTTAAATTTTAGTCCTTTTTGTTGTGGATGCAATTGCTTGAGCTTGGAATGTCTTTCGAAGCTGAAATTTAACAAAGAAGATGTAACATGATTAATTTCATATTGGTAATCCTAAAACCAGTGAAGTCCCTATAATTTACAAAAATTACATTTTGGTCTCTAATCTTATTAAAAGTGCAATTGAGTCCCTAATTGTGTTTCGTTTGCTGTGCCTTTTTCTACCATGTCTCGTGGGTTTTCACATAGGCTTATTGTGCATCTAGACAAGATTAAAAATAAAAAAGGGTCATGAATCAGGGTTGACTTCCGGGTTGACTTTGGTTTTCCCCGTGTAATCTTCGTAGTTCGGGTCAAACGTCTAGGCCTGGATAAGGGGGTTACATGTTTAGCTATAGCTGTTGATAATAAAGGCATTGTGAGGGAGAATCATTTACCTTATTGTGTGATGAGATTGTTTACCTTGAGCAAGTCCGGTTTATGGTTTGATACTTGTAGATGGCCAATTTCTAATGTTTGGATCTTCTTTTTGTATCTTGGTATTGCTATGCTTTATGGTTAAAAGTACGTTCTTTCTAGTTGTATGAGATATATGAGTTGATGTGCTTAATGCTTGCAATGTGCTTAGCTTTTGATGAATATGATAGACTTGATGCGTAAACATGTTGAAGTTATGGTGTCAGAGCCAAGTTTTCGAACATTTGGGGCGATGGTAAGTTTGTGGTATGTTGTTATGGTAAGTGTTGGATGTCTATCATGGTGTGTGGTTGGAGGTTTGTTGAAAAATATGTTTTTGGGTGAATTGTTGATGTTTTTATCATGCTTAATTGGTATGAATCTTTTGTAGGTTAATGTGAACATGTATTGATGATATAATGATGTTGTGAGCTGTTTTTGAATAATGAAAATTATGATGAGTGTGATATGTTGATATTATGCTGTTGAAGGTGAATGTTGTTTGATGAGAGCATGATTGAAGTTTTGCTTATTGATAAGCTTATGTTTGTGATATCAATGTTATTATTGATTGTTGTGACTTTTAGAAGGGGAAAGTTTGGGATACTCATTGTCTTATTATTATAGCAAATGTTTTAATTTGGAGTTGGAGTCTTGAATCCTTGCTTGAAGCTGGCCTGATCGTTTGTTTGTTTTGTTATCATTGCCTTGTTAATAATAGCACAATGGAATCGATGAAAGAATTGCAATCAGGTACGATTGTTTCTTCTTTAAAACAAGTTGTTGGGGGTGGAATTTACCATTTGGTGAGAATGTATCGTTTCAGTCGTCAGTGCCTGGAGTTGAGGTGGTAGGGCAGAATGAGAGGGCTGGTCCTATGATGAAGGGTTTGTTATCTGTGGTTCAAGAGATGTCAGGAACATCTTAGGTTGCGGTGGAGGTAGGGTCTGTGTATGTGCCGGCTGTGGGACAGGCGAGTTTTTCAAAGCAGCGTCTACATGATTTAGGAGCTGTCGAGTATCGTGGTTCGATGCCTGAGGCGTTTGAGGCTTGGTTGGCCAGTGTAATTCTGATTTTGGATCATGAAGGGTGTGACAACGCTTGTAAGCTGGGAAGTGTTGTCTCGTTAATGTTGGAGGATGCTTATGCTTGGTGGGCATCTGTGGCGAAGGCAACGAATATCCGCGATATAGATTGGGAATTCTTTGTATCTGACTTTAATAGGAGATATTTTGGAGATACGTTTTCAAGGGTTAAAGAACGTGGGAGTGTGGCTTTAGTACATGATGGTGAGAAGAATACAAGCAAAAGAGTTGTAAGTTCTGGCCTCGTGAGTGGGCAACGTAAGAGACTTTGTGATAGATGATTTCAGTTAAATCAGAGTTTTGGTGGTGGTGCTGATGTGGGTCAAAATCAACAAGACCAAGGACTAGTAGTTCAGTTACCGGAGTGCGATCGTTGTAGAAGGCGTCACGTTGGGGTTTGCTGGCGTGTTGGAGCTTGTTGGAACTGTGGTTCAATAGAGTATGTGAAGCGAAATTGTCCTCAAGTAGTGAGACCAGCTTTGGTGTGAGCAAAAGGGTCTCAAAAGGGTCGTGAGCGCGACCGAGACAGAGTTCGAAAGTGGCAAGAAGGGCAAAGAGGTGTGAGGTGTATGGAGGTTGGATCTTGTTGGAATTGTGGGTCAGTTGGACATTTGAGACGAGATTGTCCGGGGTTCGTTCGGGGTGGTCAAGGTGGAATGTTTGTCGAAGTTCCTTGTGAGCGTGAGTGTGGTCAGGGTTCTTTACAACAGGGAGACGTTGATGACTCAAGGTGTTGGTTGGGGCTGCGGTGGTGTGGCCGGAGAACTGTGGTTCGGCGGGAGCGGGAGCTTGTCTGTGGAAGCTCCGGAACAATGATGCGTTTGCAGGTATCCTTGCTAAGCAATCTTTGCCATTGTTATCTTTGTTTGGTTCAGGTTTTTGGGTTTTCTTGTGTCGTAGATAAGGTTCTATAGTTGGTGATTTGGGTAGTAACTGGTGTTGTTTTTGAGAATAACATTAGTAGCGAAGAGTGTAATAGTTGGGGTAGTTGGTTGTTAGCGAGTTGTTAGAGTGGTGTGGCTGGAAAAGTTGGAAGTAAGATAAGAGGTTGTTCTTAGGCGGAATCTGAGGACATTATTGGTAAGTGTGAACCGACATACGTGCATAGTTAAAATCATTTGTTTATATTATATATGTATATATATATATATATTGGTACATGCATACATATGACATGGCATTAGAGGTTTGCATACATGTGTACAGGCATGGATTGGGCATGTAGGTGACCATGCATACGAACGATCACACTTGCGAATAGCTAATTGGGTCTGATAGTGCTGTGGTAGGATTAGGGTATTCTGTGGGTTTAAAGTGTTGTAACACCCTAATTTTTGGCTTAGAAGTTTGGGTTTGAATCAGACCAGACGGATATTCGGTTCGAATATAAAAGGTGGTTTTAGGGAAAGCCTAGTTTGGGATGCATTAAAAATATCTAAAAATCCTCTTTTATTATATATAAGAGAGTGGTGAAATCAATTTTACAAAATGAGGTTTGGAAATATGACATTTCAAGTTAGTGACTAAAATGTAATTTTTGAAAAGTTTGTGACTGTTTTAAAATGATTGAAACTTTGAATCTTTAAGGAGCTAATTTACCCAAGGGAGGATTTCTCCAGGTTTTTCTTAAATTTTAAAGACTCATTTAATATTTAATTAATAAAAAGAAAAGAGGGAAAAGTCACATTTTAGTTTCATAACTAACTTTTACCAAAATTTTCCCAATTCATTTTCTCTCAAAATTCCCTCAGCCAAACACATTTCCACAACAACTTTTCCTTTGATTTTCACACCTAAAGTTGAGATTTCAATCCCTAAATGATTCCTAATCATTTCTACACCAAATCCCCATCACTTGCTTATCGAATTTTCAAGGATATTGGCTCTAAACAAGGAGAAATCCACATTTAGAGGTATGAACGCCCTTCTCCTCTAAATACTCAGTTCTTTACTGAAATTCCCAAGTTCTCAATCCTTAAATTGAGTTTTATTAAAGGTTTTAATGTTGTGATTTTGATTTTGGCTTAAAATGCAAGATTTGGATTTAATTTTGAAGAAATTCGTAATAGATGATTGGGCTCTGTTTTGAGATGTCTTTTTGATGTATTTTGGATGTTTGAAAGATGTGCAATGGAGGTTTAACCAATGCAATCCCGAATAGGTTGATTTTCCTAAGTTTTTACTTGTGAAAATGGTGGTTTTGGGGTGATTTTGGTGTTCTGTTAATGTTGGAGGTATAAGGACGAGTTTGGGATCATTTTGGATGTTAATTGATGTTTAGAAATGGTTGGAAGTGATGGATCTTGGCTGGGTTAAGTTTTGGAAGAGTTTGGAGGTGATTACGGTTGTGTTTGGTATCCGAAATGTTGGATTTGTGTAGAGCAGCGAGTTTAGGTGTGTTGCTAGTGATTTTAATGCATAATGATGCATTAATCCTCTGTTGTTATGTGTTTAAAACAGGGGAGAATGATCCGGAGGCAATAGAGGTGGCGTTAGAGGTTTCAGATGCTTGGAAGGCTTGACGGCTAGCGTAGTTTTGTGTATCGGTGAGTGGTAAAGGGTTTTCCAGCTTTGAAACATTTTGGATGAGGCTTTGGGAGCTTATTTTAAGTCTAAACAACTTAGCTAAGCTCAAGAGTAAGTAAATGGAATTTCTCTCTTGGTTTGGGCTATGCTTTGGTTTTTAAATACACTTGGGATGATTGTGTTTAATTTACTGTTTTAAGCATGTTTGGACATGGTTTAAGGTTGGTTATTAATGTCATTATGTTAAAGATGCATAAGGTAAGTTATCTTTGACTTGCATGTGTTGGGTGCATATGACTAAAGCATGTGATGCTTGTGGATTTGGCATTTTGGTTATGCTTGTAAAATAGTGGATTAATGTGGTAAAATGGTTATATTGGCAAGTGATGTAAGTGGTTGTTGGTTACTTTAATCGGATATAGTTACCCGGCTATAGGATTGGGTGCACCGTGAATTGAGTCGCCTTGGATGTTGAGGGGTTGTGATTGTACCGTAAACTCCATCCAAGTACCCTAGCGATTGAGGAAATTGGTGTCACCATGATGGAGGATGGCTCTCGTGGGTGGACTTTGTTAAGAGTCACCGCGATGGAGGATGGCTCTCGTGGGTGGACCTCGTTAAGCGTCACAACGGTGGAGGGTTGCTCCCGTGTGTGAGCTTGGTTAAGGTGATTACAATGGTTGAGGTAGCTCTCATGTGTATGCCTTGTGGTGTGTCCCGGCTCTCGCTAGTGTGTTGTACAACTTCCGATGAGTGATGTTGAAGGGTTGAGATTGTACCGCTAAACTCCATCACGGGTGTTGAGGGGTTGAGATTATACCGGTAAACTCCACCTTGTGTTGTTCGGTAGTGTGTATGAAGCGTGTGGGACAACGCTTGTAATCCGCGTATCCGGTTGTGTCTTGTTTTGTGATGATTTGTGAATTATCGCTTGAAAGCCAATATAATGTGTTTGAATGTGGTGAAACAAGAGTTGTTTGGAAATGATGCAAGGTGCATGGGAAATATGTAAATGATGCAAGAATGCATGTGATGCTTGTTAAGCTTGGGCACAAGTATATTTTGCTAATGTGAATGGTGCATATGTGCATAGAATCTCGTAAATGCATTGAAGTCTTGTGAGGGCTTGTATTAGAAGGCATGTAATGCAAATGTTGTTTTTGTGGTTCATGCGTTGCATTTGTTAAATGCGTGAGATAGTTAGAAGGAGCAAATGGTTTTCGAAAGGTTTCTTGTTTTGAGATGTTCATCAAGAATGAGGGAAGTATGTTGTGAAGTGGAAGTGTTTTCCAAGGAATTTGTGTTTAACTTTGCATGTGATGTTCATGCATGAAAAGGGTTTAAATGATAGTTTGCAAGAATGTGTTTGAGGTGAGTTTTTTAGCTTTTCTAAGCTAAAGGTTGGTTTTCATATTGAGTAATGCATGGTTTGAAGCATGTTGCTTTAAAAAGGGGTTTTCAAACAATGCTTTGGTTTATTGATTTGTATCTACTTTTGAAGAAGGATTTATGATTTGCTGCATTGATGGTGTTTTGGTTTTGAGCATCTCTCACTAAGCATTATGTGCTTACGCTCCTTTGTGTCCATCAATGCAGATAATTGAAGTTGGGGCAACGAGAAGCAAGGGATTCAAGGAGAGCTCCACTTGAGAAGTATGTCTCGGTTAATAGCTATAGATAATAAAGGCAATGGGGGAAAAGTCTTTTATATTGATGTGTAATGAGATTGAGTATGTTGACCGTATTTGGTTTGTGGTTTGAATCTTATTGTTCATCGCTTTGCAACATTTAAATCTTCTTATTCTTAAGTTGCTATACTATGCTTCTTGTGTTAAATGCATGATCAAGTGTTGGATGTGTTGAAGGAGTTGGTGCACCTAAGATTTGCTTTGCATCTAGACTTTAATGCAATTTGGTAGTTATGATGTTTGGCCTGTTGTTGATATGTTGAGGATTGATTTGGAGTATGTTTGATGGAGTTTGGATGTGTAAAAACAAGCTTTTCTGTTGTTTCTGGGCAGGGTGTTTCGAAACACCCTTGCCTGTTTCGAAACAGGTGCATGATTTGGTCTGGGCGTTTCGAAACGGGTATAGGTGTTTCGAAACACTTTGGCTACTGCCAATCCGCGTTTCTGAACGGTCAATTCCCGTTTCGAAACACTTGACCGTTGGGCACTGATTTGAATCGTTTTGAGCTTTGCAAGCTTTACGTTTTAGTCCTGATTTTTGTATGTGCAATTGCTTGAGTTCGAGATGTCCGTTTAAGGTGAAATTTGACAGAGAAGCTTATAACCTAAATAATTTCATAATGGTATCTTAAAAATTTGTAAAGTTCTCTTAATTTCAAGATTTTACATTTCGGTCCTTAAATTCGTATGTTGTGCAATTGAGCCCCTTATTGTTTTCCGATTGCTGTGATTTTTGAGTATGCTTATCTCAAGAGTATGCCTAGGATTAATGTGCATCTAGACAAGTTTAAAAAGAAAAAAAAGGTCGTTAATCAAGGTTGACTTTCGGGTTGACTTTGGTTTTCCCCGTGTAATCTTCGTAGTTCGGGTCAACCGTCTAGGCCGGGCTAAGGGGGTTACATTTGGTGGTATCAGAGCTGAGTTGCGAATGCTTGGGGAAAATGGTAAATTGTTGTAATAAGTGTTTGATGTTCTTTCTGAAGTGTGGTTGAAAGTCAGTTGAAATGTGTCTTTGAGCGAATTGTTGATGTTTTTATCATGCTTTTTGGTTATGAATCCTCATTGAGCTAATGTGAATTTTTACTGATGATATGCTGGTGTTGTGAGTTGATTTTATGAATGATGAAAGTGTGATGGGTATGATATATTGATGTTATGCTGTTGTGGTTGAATGTTGTTTGATGAGGGCTTGATCGGAGTATGTTGATTGATATGCTCGATGTTGTGATTTCCATGTTTTTATTGATTGTTATGTCGTGTATAAGGGGAGAATTCGGGATACCCATTGCCTTATTATTATAGCTATTGTGTTATGTTGGAGTCTTGAATCCTTGCTTGAAGCTGGCCTGATGGTTTTGTTTGTTTTGTTATGATTGCTTGTTGTTGTTAGCGCGATGGAATCGATGAGAGAATGGCAGTTGCGTGAGATGGTTGCTGCTTTAGAGCAGGTTGTTAAGTCTTGGAATTCACCTTTTGGTTTAGGTGTTTCGTTTCAGCCTATAGTGTCTGGAGTTGAGGTAGTAAGGCAGGAGGAGGAAGTTGGTTCTGTGATGAAGAGTTCATCACCTATAGTTCAAGAGGTGTCGGGAACATCTCAGGCCGTGGTGAAAGTGAGGCCTGGGGATGTGTCAACTGTGGGACACGCGAGTTTTTCAAAACAACGCTTATATGATTTGGGAGCTGTGGAGTATCGTGGTTCGACACCTGAGGCGTTCGAGGCTTGGTTAGCCAGTGTAATTCTAATTTTGGATCAGGAAGGGTGTGACTACGCCTGTAAGCTAGGAAGTGTGGTCTCATTGATGTTGGAGGACGCCTGTGCCTGGTGGACGTCTGTGGCGGTGGCAACGCATATCCACGATATAGATTGGGACTTCGTTGTGTCTGCCTTTTATGAAAGGTACCTTGTAAAGAAATTCCCAAGGGTTAAGCAACGTGGGGGTGTGGCTTCAGATTATGAAGGTGGGAAAAGTTTTAACAAGAGAGCTGTGGGTACTGATTTAGGGAGCGGTCATCGTAAGAGGTTACGTGATAGAAGGTTTTGCTTGAATCGAAGCCTGGATGGTAGCGCAGGTGTGGGGCAAGAGCTACATGATCAAGGAGGGGTAGCTCGGTTGTCGATGTGTGGCCGCTATGGGAGGTGTCATGTTGGAGGTTGTTGGGGCGTGGGAGTTTGTTGGAACTGTGGTTCTAAGGAGCATGTGAAGCGCAATTGTCCTCAAGTGGTGAGATCAACTTCAATGGTAGCAAAAGGGTCTCAGAAGGGTCGTGGGCGCGACCGAGACAAAGTTCGAAGGTGGCAGGAAGGGCAGAAAGGTGTGAGGAGCTTGGGGAATGAATCTTGTTGGAATTGTGGATTCGTTGGACATTTGAGACGAAATTGTTTGAAGTTGGCTCGGGGTAGTCAGGGTTCTTTACCGCAGGGAGATGGAGATGACCTTAAGGTGTTGGCTGATGCTGCGGTGGTGCGGCTAGAGAATGATGGTTGTGTGAAGAAGAGAGTTTGTCTGTTGAAGACCCGAGGTAGTGAGATGTTTACAGGTAACCTTGTTAAGTAACCTTTACCCTAGTTATCTTAGTTTGGTTTCGGTTTGGTTTTCCCTTGCGTAGTGGGTATGGTCTTATAGCTAGCAAGTTTGGGGTAGTAGTTGGTGTTGTTTTGAAAATAACTTTAGTGTGAAGAGGGCATTAGTGGGTATTTTGTGGTTAATGGGTTGTTAGAATGGTAGAGTTGGGCAAGTTGGAAGTGAGATATGAGGTGGTTCTTAGGCGGATTCTGAGGATGTTATTGGTGGGTGTGAACCGACATACATGCACAGTTAAAACCATTGTTATATACTATATTATATATATGTGTTGGTACATGCATACATGTGACATGACATTAGAGGTTTTTCATACATGTACACAGGCATTGATAGGGCATATTGGTGACCATGCATACGAACGTTCACACTTGCTAATAGCTAGTTGGGTCCGTTAGTGTTGTGATAGGGTTAGGTTGGATGATGGGTTCTAAGAGTTGTTTTGGTGCTAGGAGAATGTTAGAAGTAATGGAGGGTATTAAGCGAGCTGTCAGTAATAGTGAGTGCGATATAGCATGTTGGCAGAAGGAAAGTGTTTTTGCGCTTAAAGAGTTTAGCAGTGTGGTAGTGAGGAGATTACCGGTTGAAGTTAGAATCGGTCAAAGTGGTTGTGAATAGCTAGTAGAAGTGGTAGTTTCTTGGTGTTAAGTGATGTTGCATGTTAGTGGATGTGTTCCAGAGTGCTGCGGTGACTTGGCATTGATGTTGTAATAGGAGGGTTGTTTATATAGGTGATGGCTCGTAGCAACCTTTGAGGAGTTGAGAAGAGGTTGTGTTGAGGGTTGTAGAAAAGGGTTGGCCTGGGGTGAATAGAAGTTTCGTAATCTTAATATGTATGTATAGAATGGGCGGTGTCCTGGTAAGGCTAGTGTTGTAGTCAAAGCTTGAAGTGGAAAGGCAATGTAAGTTCAAGGGCAATGGTTGGTTGGACGGGTTCTAGTGAGAAGTGGTCTGTTTATCATGTATAAGTAAATCCTTTCTAAAGTCAGCTAGGGGTACGTGGAACGACTGACAGAGTTAAGGTTGGAGTTTTGCTGTGTGGATTTCGAGTGATGGGTGAGTAAGTTTTGGTGATTCGTTATGGTAATGATAGTGGCGGATGTGGAGGAATGTCGTCAATACGTTGGGAAGTTTGAGTAAGCAATTGTTGATTAAAATTTTGCTTGATGTGGTAATCTTTGGAAGAGGTTGAGCAGTTTTGCAAGGGGTTTTAGAAGCAGTGAAGGTTGTGGGTCACGTGGTGGCTGAACTGGATGGGTTGGTGTCACCGTGTGTGCGAGTTTTGGGAGTTATGAGTTAAGGTGGTGTATGCTGTAAAAGTTTGGAGGTTCTTCAGGTTGTTGTTGGGGCTATGCGCAGTTCGGAAGTATGAAAGGTTAAGTTGTGGTTAACATCTGAGTGTTCTGGAATTTGTGAACAGTATGTGGTGGTGTTGGGTTTGGTTATAGTGTAAGTTGATTTGTGGAAAAGTTGGTTTGTAGAGTTTTGTATGGAGAGTGTTCAATGGAGGTTAAGTCTCCTGTGTTGCCTTGTAGGTTGCCTGGAGAAGTTTGGTTGTGCTCTTTTCGCCGGTTGAAATTTCGAGGATGAAATTTCCTAAGAGGGGGGGAGTTGTAACACCCCAATTTTGGGCTTAGACGTTTGGGTTTGAATCGGACCGGACGGATTTTCGGTTCGAATATAAAAGGTGGTTTTAGATAAAGCCTAGTTCGGGATGCATTAAAAATATGGAAAAATATCTAAAAATCCTCTTTTATTATATATAAGAGAGTGGTGAAATCAATTTTACAAAATGAGGTTTGGAAATATGACATTTCAAGTTAGTGACTAAAATGTAATTTTTGAAAAGTTTGTGACTGTTTTAAAAGGATTGAAACTTTGAATCTTTAAGGAGCTAATTTACCCAAGGGAGGATTTCTCCAGATTTTTCTTAAATTTTAAAGACTCATTTAATATTTAATTAATAAAAAGAAAAGAGGGAAAAGTCACATTTTAGTTTCATAACTAACTTTTACCAAAATTTTCCTATTTCATTTTCTCTCAAAATTCCCTCAGCCAAACACATTTCCACAGCAACTTTTCCTTTGATTTTCACACCTAAAGTTGAGATTTCAATCCCTAAATGATTCCGAATCATTTCTACACCAAATACTCATCATTTGCTTATCGAATTTTCAAGAATTTTGGCTCTAAACAAGGAGAAATTCACATTTAGAGGTATAAACGTCCTTCTCCTCTAAATACTCAGTTCTTTAATGAAATTCCCAAGTTCTCAATCCTTAAATTGAGTTTTATTAAAGGTTTTAATGTTGTGATTTTGATTTTGGCTTAAAATGCAAGATTTAGATTTAATTTTGAAGAAATTCGTAATAGATGATTGGGCTCTGTTTTGAGATGTCTTTTTGATGTATTTTGGATGTTTGAAAGATGTGAAATGGAGGTTTAATCAATGCAATCCCGAATAGGTTGATTTTCCTAAGTTTTTACTTGTGAAAATGGTGGTTTTTTGAGTGATTTTGGTGTTCTGTTAATGCTGGAGGTATAAGGACAAGTTTGGGATCATTTTCGATGTTAATTGATGTTTTGAAATGGTTGGAAGTGAAGGATCTTGGCTGGGTTAAGTTTTGGAAGAGTTTGGAGGTGATTTCGGTTGTGTTTGGAATCTGAAATATTGTATTTGTGTAGAGCAGCGAGTTTAGGTGTGTTGCTGGTGATTTTAATGCATAATGATGCATTAATCCTCCGTCGTTATGTGTTTAAAACAGGGGAGAATGATCCAGAGGCAATAGAGGTGGCGTTGGAGGTTTCAGATGCTTGGAAGGCTTGACGGCTAGCGTAGTTTTGTGTATCGGTGAGTGGTAAAGAGTTTTCCAGCTTTGAAACATTTTGGATGAGGCTTTGGGAGCTTAGTTTAAGTCTAAACAACTTAGCTAAGCTCAAGAGTAAGTAAATGGAATTTCTCTCTTTGTTTGGGCTATGCTTTGGTTTTTAAATACACTTGGGATGATTGTGTTTAATTTACTGTTTTAAGCATGTTTGGACATGGTTTAATGTTGGTTATTAATGCCATTATGTTAAAGATGCATAAGGTAAGTTGTCTTTGACTTGCATGTGTTGGGTGCATATGACTAAAGCATGTGATGCTTGTGGATTTGGCATTTTGGTTATGCTTGTAAAATAGTGGATTAATGTGGTAAAATGGTTATATTGGCAAGTGATGTAAGTGGTTGTTGGTTACTTTAATCGGATATAGTTAGCCGGCTATAGGATTGGGTGCACCGTGAATTGAGTCGCCTTGGATGTTGAGGGGTTGTGGTTGTACCGTAAACTCCATCCAAGTACCCTTGCGATTGAGGAAATTGGTGTCACCATGATGGAGGATGGCTCTCGTGGGTGGACTTTGTTAAGAGTCACCGCGATGGAGGATGGCTCTTGTGGGTGGACCTTGTTAAGCGTCACAACGGTGGAGGGTTGCTCCCGTGTGTGAGCTTGGTTAAGGTGATTACAATGGTTGAGGTAGCTCCCATGTGTATGCCTTGTGGTGTGTCCCGACTCTCGCTAGTGAGTTATACAACTTCCAATGAATGATGTTGAGGGGTTGAGATTGTACCGCTAAACTCCACCTTGTGTTGTTCGGTAGTGTGTATGAAGCGTGTGGGACAACGCTTGTAATCCGTGTATCCGATTGTGTCTTGTGTTGTGATGATTTGTGAATTATCGCTTGAAAGCCAATATAATGTGTTTGAATGTGATGAAACAAGAGTTGTTTGGAAATGATGCAAGGTGCATGGGAAATATGTAAATGATGCAAGAATGCATGTGATGCTTGTTAAGCTTGGGCACAAGTATATTTTGCTAATGTGAATGGTGCATATGTGCATAGAATCTCGTAAATGCATTGAAGTCTTGTGAGGGCTTGTTTTAGAAGGCATGTAATGCAAATGTTATTTTTGTGGTTCATGTGTTGCATTTGTTAAATGCGTGAGATAGTTAGAAGGAGCAAATGGTTTTCGAAAGGTTTCTTGTTTTGAGATGTTCATCAAGAATGAGGGAAGTATGTTGTGAAGTGGAAGTGTTTTCCAAGGAATTTGTGTTTAACTTTGTATGTGATGTTCATGCATGAAAAGGGTTTAAATGATAGTTTGCAAGAATGTGTTTGAGGTGAGTTGTTTAGCTTTTCTAAGCTAAAGGTTGGTTTTCATATTGAGTATTGCATGGTTTGAAGCATGTTGCTTTAGAAAGGGGTTTTCAAACAATGCTTTGGTTTATTGATTTGTATCTACTTTTGAAGAAGGTTTTATGATTTGCTGCATTAATGGTGTTTTGGTTTTGAGCATCCCTCACTAAGCATTATGTGCTTACGCTCCTTTGTGTCCATCAATGCAGATAATTGAAGTTGGGGCAGCAAGAAGCAAGGGATTCAAGGAGAGCTCCACTTGAGAAGTATGTCTCGGTTAATAGCTATGGATAATAAAGGAAATGGGGGAAAAGTCTTTTATATTGATGTGTAATGAGATTGAGTATGTTGACCGTATTTGGTTTGTGGTTTGAATCTTATTGTTCATCGCTTTGCAACTTTTAAATCTTCTTATTCTTAAGTTGTTCTACTATGCTTCTTGTGTTAAATGCATGACCAAGTGTTGGATGTGTTGAAGGAGTTGGTGCACCTAAGGTTTGCTTTGCATCTAGATTTTAATGCAATTTGGTAGTTATGATGTTTGACCTGTTGTTGATATATTGAGGATTGATTTGGAGTATGTTTGATGGAGTTTGGATGTGTAAAAACGGGCTTTTCTGCTGTTTCTGGGTAGGGTGTTTCTAAACACCCTTGCCTGTTTCGAAACAGGTGTATGATTTGGCCTGGGCATTTCGAAACAGGTAGAGGTGTTTCGAAACACTTTGGCTACTGCCAAGCCGCGTTTCCGAACGGTCAATTCCCGTTTCGAAACACTTGACTGTTGGGCACTGATTTGAATGGTTTTGAGATTTGCAAGCTTTACGTTTTAGTCCTGATTTTGTATGTGCAATTGCTTAAGTTCGAGATGTCCGTTTAAGGTGAAATTTGACAGAGAAGCTTATAACCTAACTAATTTCATAATGGTATCTTAAAAATTTGTAAAGTCTTCTTAATTTCCAGATTTTACATTTCGGTCCCTAAATTCGTATGTTGTGCAATTGAGCCCCTTATTTTTTTCCTATTGCTGTGATTTTTGAGTATTCTTATCTCAAGAGTATGCCTAGGATTAATGTGAATCTAGACAAGTTTAAAAATAAAAAAGGGTCGTTAATCAAGGTTGACTTTCGGGTTGACTTTGGTTTTCCCCGTGTAATCTTCGTAGTTCGGGTCAACCGTCTAGGCCGGGCTAAGGGGGTTTCAAGTGTTGTTTTGGTGCTAGGTGGGTGGTAGAGGTGATGGTAGGAGGTAAACAAGTTGCCGGTAGTAATGAGTGTGATCTAGCCTGGTGTTTAGGTGTTTTAATGGTTTTAGCGGTGTAGTGGTAAGGAGGTGACTGTTTAGGGCTAGAATCGGTCGAGGTTGTTGAGGGTAGTTAAAGGTAGTCGAGAATAACAGATAGGTGATGTAGTTTCTTTGTGTTGGGTGGTTGTTGTAGGCTAGTGGATGTGTTTCCGAAGTGTTGAAGCATCATTGATTAGATGGTTGCAATAAAATGGTTGTTCTAGTTGGGTGACGGTTCGACAGTAACCTTAGGGAAGTTGGAAGGAGGTTCGGATGAGAGCTTTAGTTGAGGTTTGGTTTGAGATGAGTGGAGGTTTCATAGTCCTAGTATGTTTTGTATGTGGATGGATGGGTGGCCAGGTAAGTTGGGAAAGCTGTAGTGTGTGTGGTTGGACAATTGTAAGTGTTTGGGAACGAATTTTGGATGTGGTGTGTTGCGGTTGTTCTTGGGTGAGGATTAAGAAGTGTTGTGAGTGGCATCCAGGTAAGATTGGTATCTTAGTCAAAGCTTGAAGGGTAAGGGTAATGTAAGTTCAAAGGCCGATGTTAGTTTGGCTGGGTCCTTGTGAGAGAGTGGATTGTTGGCTGAGTATAAGTAAATCTTCTTTGAGACAGTTGAGGTAGGCAAAGCAATTGTTGGAGTTAAGGTTGGAGTCTTGTGATGAGGATTTTCGGATGTTGTGTGGGCAGTTATTGACGAGTTGTTAAGGTAGGTGATGGTAGCGGATGTGAAGGAATGTTGTCCATACGTTGGAGAATGTGAGTAAGCAGGTGTTGCGTAAGGAATTTTTGCTTATCATGGTGATCTTCGAGCAGGAGTTGAACGGGTTGTAAGAGGGTTTAGGGAAGTGGAGTAGGTTGTGGATTGCACGGTGGCTGAAGAATGGATGGGTTGGTGTCACCGTGTGTGTGTGTTTTGTTGAAGGAG
Organism: Hibiscus tridactylites; assembly: GCA_958450335.1. Classification (NCBI taxonomy): domain Eukaryota; kingdom Viridiplantae; phylum Streptophyta; class Magnoliopsida; order Malvales; family Malvaceae; genus Hibiscus; species Hibiscus tridactylites. The sequence continues at coordinate 58,510,895 of OY288270.1, read as the reverse complement.
TTATGAGGTAAGACAGAGTATGTTGCAAAGGTTTAAGAATTCTTTGGGTTGTTTGGGGGTTTTTGCACAGTTCGGAAGTGTGGAAAGCTAAGCTAAGGTTGATAGCCATGTGTTCTGAAAGTCCTGCACTGTGAGGGTATAGAGTGGGTTAAATTTGGGGGTTTTTGGATCGTGGAGGTTGAAGAGTGTGTCGGTTTCGTTGTGTTTAGGTTGGGGATGTTTTCGTGATGGTTATGCCTCTTGTATTTATGTTGCGTTTTGTTTTGGAAGGTTTGGTATCGTGCTCTCTTCGCAAGTTGAAATTTCGAGGACGAAATTTCCTAAGAGGGGGAGAGTTGTAACACCCCGGGCTTGGGCCTAGAAGTTTAGAGGTTTAATCGGACAGGTCGGGAACGGTTCGAACCTTAAAGGGAGATTTAGGGAACACCTAGTTCGGGATGCTTTAAAAATATGGAAAAATACCTAAAAATCCTTATTTAATATATGAATGATTATGGTGAAAACAATTTTACAAAATAAGGTTTGGAAATACTACACTTTGGTGTAGTGACCAAATCGCACTTTTTGCAAAAGTTGATTAGTGACTGTTTTGTAAATGATTGAAACTTTGAATCTTTAAGGAACTAATTTTACCAAAATGTTTTTAATCAGATTTCTCCTTATTTTGGGTGATTTTAGTAATGTTTAAATTAACGGAAATAAAGATAATTAAAAGGAAAATCTATCTTTGACTTTTCTAACTACTTTACGTTAATTTTCTCTCATATCATTTTCTCTCAATTTCTCATCAGCCAAACACCATTCCTTCATCAATTAGCCTTTGATTTTCATTCCTTTTGATGAGATTTCAATCTCCTTTTGATTCCTAATCTTTTCCTCACCAAATCCACTTGTTTTCACATTGGATTTTCAAGAAAACTTGCCCAAATCAAGGAGAAATCAACCATTAGAGGTAAGCTTCGTCCTTCTCCTCTATTTTAAGGTTGATTTCTAATTTATTTAGGGTAGCCGAAATGCTTGTTTTGAGGAGAGCTGCGGGTTAGAATGAATGGCTGGTGATTTTAATGCATGGTGATGCATTAATCCTCTGCTCTTATGTGTTAAAAATAGGGGAGAGTGATCCGGAAGCAATTGGGGTGGCGTTGGAGGTGTCGGACGCATGGTTGGCTCGTCGGCTAGCATAGTGTTGTGTATCAGTGAGTGAGATCGTGTTTTCCAGCTTTGGAATGATTTTGAAAAGAGGTTTGGTAACTTAAATCTAGGCTTGAAATGCCGGTTTATGTTCGGAAGTAAGTGAAGTAGATTTCTCTCTCGATTTGTGCTATTATTGCTTTGAAAAGTATCAAATGGATTTTGATGTGATTGGATTGGCAATATGGTTTAATTTTCTGTTTGAGCATGGTTTTTAAGCATGGGTGTTGGTTAGCAAACATGGTTTGGTGAAGGATGCATGAAATTAATGTTCCTTGAGAGTATGTGTTGTTGATTTGTGTTTTACAGGCATGGTTTAGCATTTTGGCCTTAATGGTGTTGCATGCTTTGAAAACAGTAGATATGTTAATGATTTTAACATGATATATTGGCATAGATGATGAGAAGGTTACTGGATATAATTAATCGATCAATAGAATGTAGAGTGCACTATAAACCAAAATTTGTATGTGCTCTTGGGATTTGTTCCAAAGAGAGAGACCAATGAGGGGCATACCATCGGGTAGGACTTGGTGAAATATCCAAGCTTTTTGGCAACAAGAGTTATTGCCATGAGACCGATGATGGGCATTCCATCGGAGTAGGACTTGGTGAAATACCAAAGCTTTTGGTGAAGGTAGATACCATCATGTGAGTACGGTGATGGTAGATGCCACCGGAAATTATGTTGCTAGACGAGTGAGTACGGTGTTGGTAGATGTCACCTGAAGTGTCTAGTGAGTTGTCCGCATATCCGTGTAAAAATAGAATATGTAAATGCCAATATATGATCATGAAATGTGCATCACATGTACCGATGCTTGAAATGTTTTTATGCTATGAGAAATGCATATGAGATGTTGAGATTATGAAATGCTTTTGTGTATCAAGCATGAGTGGCCTTGCCATGAGATTTGCATAAGTTGTATGCATGAGATAGCTAGATGGTACATGTGGTTTTCAAATGGAGATTTGCTTATGCAAATAAGGTTTTGAGTTTTATGAAATGCTTTTGAGTGACAAGCATGTGTGGCTTTTCCATGAGTTTGCATTGGTTGAATACACGAGATAGATAGAGGGTTCGTGTGGTTTTTAAATGGTGTTTTGCTTTAAAAAGATTTTCAAGCATGGGAAGGAAAGTGAGTGAAGTGGAATTGGTTTCCAAGAAAATTGGTTTAAGCTTTGCATGAAGAGTTTATGCATGAAAAGGGTTAAATGGAAGTAATTGCAAGAATGTTGTTTGAGATCGAGTTGCTTATTTCATTTGAGTTTAATGTTGATTTATATGTCTAGTAATGCATGATTTAAGGCAATGTTGTTTCAAATGGGGTTTTTCAAACAATACGTTGGTTTCGGAGGTGTGATTGTAAATGAAGAGTGTTTTTACGGATTTGCTGCATTGATGGTGTTTTGGTTTTGAGCATTCCTCACTAAGCATTATGTGCTTACGCTCCTTTTTGTCCATCAATGCAGATGGTTGAATTTGGAACAGAAAAAAGCAAGGGATTCAAGAAGAGCTCCACTTGAGAAGTATGTTTTGCTATAGCTATAGACAATAAAGGAAATGGGGGGAGAATCCTTTACCTTGTTGTGTGATGAGATTATTTACCTTGAGCAAGTCCGGTTTATGGTTTGATACTTGTAGATGGCCAATTTGTAATGTTTGGATCTTCTTTTTGTATCTTGGTATTGCTATGCTTTATGGTTAAAAGTACGTTCTTTCTAGTTGTATGAGATATATGAGTTGATGTGCTTAATGCTTGCAATGTGCTTAGCTTTTGATGAATGTGATAGACTTGATGTTGTGGTATGTTTTGGAGCTTGTTTGATGGTGTTATGATGTGAAAAACCAGAGTTTTCTGCTGTTGCATGGCAGGGTGTATCGAAACACCCCTACCTGTTTCGAAACAGGGGCCCGAAATGGCCATGATGTTTCGGAACGAGTGTAGGTGTTTCGGAACACTTTGGCTACTGGAGAGGCCTTTTCCGATACTGGTCTCGGAACGTACCCGAGTTCCAAAACAATCAACACCGCTTCGATACTGGTGTTTCGGTACAAAGGTCAGCGTTTCAAAACGGTTGACCATTGGTCTGTGCATTTGAATTGTTTCAAGTTTTCAAGTCTTACATTTCAGTCATGAACGTTGTGGTTGCAATTGCTTGAGTTTGGAATGTCTTTTTAAGCTGAAATTTGGTAGAGGGGCATGTAATATGACCAATTGAGGTTTTGTAAAACTAGAATCTACAAAGTCCTTGTATTTTACAAATTTTACATTTTGGTCCCTAGAAGTGTATTTCTTGCAATTTAGTCCTTAAATGTTTTCCGATCGTTGTGCTTTTCTCTTCCATGATTCTTGAGTACTCACATAGGCCTAATGCGCATCTAGAAAAGATAAAATGAAATATGGGTCGTTAATCAAGGTTGACTTTGGGGTTGACTTTAGTTTTCCCCGTGTAATCTTCGTAGTTCGGGTCTAGCGTCTAGGCCGGGCTAAGGGGGTTACAATTGTTGTTCCTCTCGTATCCTCCCATGAAGTTAGCAGATGAAGTGCATTCAAAGGAATTATGGTTGCCCCCACACTCATCACAGAATTGCTCCACAACCTTGGCCTCATAGTGTAACCCTTCTCGCCCGGGATAGGAGCGAGGAGCGTTACCGGAACATAACATAACATAACATATTATCAATTAGAAATCCAAAACAAGAATAGTTTCTTATTAGCAACTTTACTAAAATGCATGGGGAAAGTGGGCTAACAAAATTTTTCTAACATAACATAAACCAATTAATTAGTTAACCATACTAAACCTTATCATCATTTTACAAACAAGTTTAAACCTTTCGTACTATATTATTAAGAATCAAATTCGGTTACTTACGACTGCCAAAATAAAGTTCCATTTTTATTTCATTCGAAGCATTATAAGCCATTCATGCTATCAAATTTTAATAAGCATATTCTCATTGTTCGAACAACCTAGGACCTATAATTACAAGGCCATTCGAAAAGCCTACTTAATTATTCAAGGTTTATTTCGAATCAAACAGCCATGTTACAATTTATCACTAGTTATTAAAATCACAAATACCATATAAACCATACATGAGATTTCACTTACTAACATAATATCCTTTCATTAGGCATACTTGTTTTACAAAATATCATTCTAGCATGATGTACCTTAAGCCATGTCAAGCTATCTTTCTAATATCTACACCAAAATAGAACCGTTACAAGACCACCAAGCTTGACTTACATATTTACAACAAAAAATAAGCCTTACTTACTAATTACAAAACATGTTACTAGACTCCAAACTAGCAATCAAGGAGCATATAACAAGTTCAAACACCAACATAGATTAAGGTTAATGTCAACCAAAATGAGATGAATGTCTAGAAAGATTTCCAAGCTATTAGATCATCGACGCACACCATGGTGCAGCGAAAAAACAAACACGACGATCTCACCAGCGATCCATGTACGTTTAATCCGAATTCAGGAGGAAGAGATGAGTTTACTTACATTGAGTTCCTTGATAAACAACACGAATAGAAACGTCTAACGATCTCACGAACGATACGGATCTTAGCCTCCATGAATAGATCGTCTCAGCCTCTACTCAATTCACCCGATTGAAAAGTTGAGAGCAAATTTCTTTTTCACAAAACATTTTAGATAAAAATACATTTCAAAAGGGTTAGACGGCCGCTAGACCATTAACCCCTTTTTATAGTATGTTACCCTAACTGCATAGGATTTTTAATTAATTCCGAACTATAATTACTTTAATTATTTTAAATTCGGAATTCTATGTATAATAAAATACTTTAGCATATATATCAAATATACATGTCTTAATATTAATTATACATGTTATATACGTACAACTAAATTGTACATATGTAACTTATTTATTAATTGCTCTTTTCAACCCTAGGGTGTGACCCTGTAGGTTCCAATAACATTAGTAGAAATTATCAAAACTATTCCAATATCACAAACAATGTGTGGCATCTAGCAATGTTGTTGAGTGTGTAAAAGTTCTATTATTTACACCCTTTTTAACCCATATTTCTGCTGCATTCAAGCATTATTCATTGCATTTAGGTTAGTTTACAGCAAAACATCACAAATATATTAAAAGGCACAGATTCTACTAAGAATGGTTGTTTTTGCAGGTAGCTGCCGTAGAAGACGGTGAAGACAGGCGCTGGGCGGAGAAGCAGAAGAACTGAACCGGACAAGCAGACAAAGAGGACGATGCTGCCATGGTGCTGCCGTGACAGCAGAGGACGATAGCAAGTTAGTGGAGAAAAAGCAAAGTGGACCTCGATAGATAGAGAAAATTCTGCTCGTCTGTCGTGTGAAAACCTTATATTTTTCCAAGCCCCGGATCAAAAGATATGTCAAGCCCAAAGCTCAAGGAGAGAAAATCCCAAGAAACAAGGAGGACGGTTGGAAAGTAGATTCCTTGAAGATTAAGTCTATTAGAATCATACTTTTAATTAAAGTTGTAATCCTTGTTAACTTAGATATCTTGAGCCCAAAGCTTATATAAGGGCATGTATTTTTTAACCTAGGAAATCATCATAGCCGAATACCCCATAATCGATAACCAAAAAACCCCTAGCCGTTTACCCGCCGCCGACATGTTCTAAATTCCCCTTAGGGCCACGGGTTGATTTGTAAAGTAGTTGCAAGGGTTGTTTTGTTTTAGGAATTTTCAGTTCAATAAAATAAACTTCAAGTTCTCTTATTTTGGTTATTAATATCTTGCAAGAGCATCGGGAGAGCATTGTGAGGTTATCCATTTACTTAGCATCGGGAGAGTTAAGTATACGAAAGAAATAAGAGCAAGTTCTCTAGCTTATAGTTGAACTATCTCGTGCCTAGGGATAGGGCGAGGTTAAGTGGCTAAAGAAGAATTCATACACATCGGTGTTCATCCTTCGATTTATGCCGGGAGGTATCATCAAAGACGTGATCATCGACAGACTTGGACCTAGGGATAGGCCAAGGCAGATCTGGGATTCTTGCCAAACTTGAAAGTACTGAGTTGGTGTGTTTGCTGCCACGACAATCTACAGACTGTTGCCGCGACAGGTGCTGCCGCGACGGGCGCGACGACAGAACTGGATTTCCTAAACTCTGCAATACTTGCACTACTGAGCAATTCAATACCAGCCCATTCTCTCTATCTTGATATTTTTACTCTTTTATTTACGTTTACTTCATTATTATCGTGACAACTTTCTCAATTATTTTCTTTACTTTCGTGCAGTGAATTAAGGTGAAGCTATTAGCCCAATCCCTGTGGAGACGATATCCGATACTTCGTATCACTTTACTACTTGCGTCGTGTATACTTGCACTACCATTGCGATAGACTATTTTACACGCAACAAGTTTTTGGCGCCGTTGCCGGGGATTGGCAACATAACTCTACCTTTTCTTTTACTGCATTTTTCGTTTTTGTTTTTGTTTTTGTTTTTATTTTTATTTTTCTGTTTTCTTTGGTGCATTCAACTCTTGCTTTTCACAAGGTTTCTTGTTTATGCGCAGATCGAATAGAGGTAAAGATCCTGAGTATCCATTAGATCCGGAAATCGAACGTTTATTCAATCTCAAGAAACAACTTCGTCACTTACTAGCCAGGAACGAGTACCTTGAGGAACAACTAGAGAAGATGGCCCACAACGGAAACGACCCGCCTGTCGGCGACCCGCCTGCCGCTGCCGGACGACGGTCCTGTCGTGACTACATGTTGAACGATCATGTAGAACTGGAGACCACGCTGCCGGACATAGATGTTGACAACTTCGAGCTGAAACCTGTCATGTTTAGTATGATCAACATTGCCGGCCAATTCAGTGGTGCTGTTACAGAGGATGCTAGAGAGCATCTCAAAACGTTCCAGGAAATCTGTGGTTCGTTTAGACTGCCAGGAGTTAATCCGGAGATACTGAGGCTTCGGTTATTTCCCCATTCATTGAGGGACAGAGCTAAAACTTGGTGAAACAAACTTACGCCGGGTTCAATTAGAACTTGGGCAGATTTATTTCGTGAATTTTTATCTCGTTTTAATCCTTCGCATTTATCTGAGCGATTACGTAATGAAATTGCTACTTTTCAACAGGAAGATGACGAGCCAATGCACGAGGCTTGGGACAGATTTACAACTATTCTACGGAACTGCCCAATGCATGGATTCCCCGTCTGGAATCAGGTAACAAAGTTTTATAATGCTGCCAACTTACAAACTCGTATTCGAATTGATTCAGCAGCAAATGGACTATTATTGGATAAAGATCCGAACGAGGCAATGCAAGTATTAAAAAATCTGGCCAAGAATGAAGAGCAGTTTCCGACAGCAAGAAGAGGGGGTAAACAGGTACTAGCTGTCAAGGATTATGAGGCCGACATCACGATGAAATCACAGGTAGCATTCCTTACTAAGGCAATGAAAAAGTTATTGAATGATGATACACAACATGGATTTGCTGTCGAGGAGGTATGTGAAATCTGTGAGGGAAATCATAGTTCGGACGAGTGTCCTATACAGTTAGAAGAGGGAAAATATGTTGGAAATTACAAGTCGAATTACAATTCCAACAACTATAATCCCAACTAGAGAAAGGATCCCAAGTTTTCTTGGAGTAATCCTAATAATGCCCTGAATCCTCAAGCACACAATTAGAATCAGGGAGGACCTAGATTGCTGACGCGACAGCAACTGCCACCGCAGCAGCAACAACAGCAGCCACCAGCTGCCACGAGCAGTATACTGGAACAGACTCTGGCCACTTTTATGTCTCAGACAGGTACTTATATTGAGAATATGAATCAGTTTGTCAAGAAGACATAGAATTTCATGGATAAAACGGAGATGCGGATGACGAATCATGAAGCGACTCTGAAATCTTTGGAGACACAAATGGGTCAAGTTTCCCAACATATTAAGCCGAGGCAGACTGGAGGATTCCCTAGCAATACTGAAAATTCTAGGCAGCCCACACATGAGCAGTGTAAGGCAATTACTACTAGGAGTGGGAAGAAACTATCAGGGCCGGAAAAAGAAGTTGAAACAGTAAAGGAACCAGCCTTGGACAAACCTGTCGAGGAAGCTGCCCCGACAGGTAACAAACAGACTGCTGCCGATGAGCCTGTCACGACAGCAGAAGCGACAGAGGAGAAAAACGATGAACCCAAACCTCCTCAGATTCGTATGCAGTGGGAAGGGCGTATTGCTGATTACCGTCCCCCACCTCCTTTTCCTCAACGGATACAGCAAGCTAAGCAAGAATCTTAGCTCAAAAAGATTTATGATATTTTTAAGCAGGTTCATATTAATATTCCGCTGTTAGATGCCATTAGGGAGATGCCCGGTTATGCCAAATTTCTCAAGGATGTCATGTCAAAGAAATCTAAACTTGGGGAGTTTGAAACGGTAAAGATGACAGAAGGTTGCATGAGTATTCTTCATCGACAGCCACCCCAGAAAAAGAAGGATCCAGGGAGCTTCATCATACCATGTGTAATCGGAAATAAATATATGGGTAAGGCACTTTGTGATCTTGGTGCTAGTGTTAATTTAATGCCAAAGTCTGTTTTTCAGAAATTAGGTTTTGGAAAGGCGCGGCCCACGACAGTAACTCTGCAGCTGGCAGACCGCTCTTATGTTCATCCGGAAGGAAAAATCGAAGATATTCTGGTAAGAGTGGATAAATTTGTTTTTCCTGCTGACTTTCTTGTTTAAGATTGTGAGGCAGACGAAAACGCACCAATCATCCTTGGGCGACCCTTCTTAGCCAGGGGAAGATCACTGATTGATGTGGAAAAAGGAGAACTCACCATGAGAGTGAATGATCAAGAGATTAAGTTGAATGTTCTCCAAGCTATAAAGCATGCTGATGCAGACGAGGAATGCAAGGCTATCACTGAAGTTACCCTTGATCAACCCTGCATCAGGTCGGGCTGTCACGACATCAAATTTGGACACTGCCGCGGCAGCCACTTACAGGCCTGTCACGACATCACTGACGACAACACCGATGACAGCAACTCCTCTGAATCCGATTCATCTGATACTGAAGATCAGGAGGAGGTAAACTGGATAGGCGATCGTCTAGGTAAGTTATTCGAACCTTTAAATTATACTTCAGATAATCATGCAATCCAAAAGCCATCTACTGTTGAACGACCTGCCTTAGAACTAAAGCCCCTGCCAGGGCAGCTTAAATATGCTTTTCTTGGTTCAAATGATACGTTGCCCGTAATCATCTCTTCTAAGCTGCCACAGGAACAGGAACGACAGCTAATAGGCATGTTGCGGCAGCACAAATAGGCGATTGGATGGACGATAGCGGACATTCAAGGCATTAGTTCAGCGTTATGCATGCACAAAATCCTTTTAGAGGAAGATCATAAGCCGACTATAGATGCCCAAAGGCGGTTAAACAATGCGATGAAAGAGGTGGTGCGTAAAGAGATAATCAAATGGTTAGATGCTGGTATTATTTACGCTATCTCTGACAGCAAATGGGTGAGCCCGGTGCAATGCGTTCCCAAGAAAGGTGGAATGACCGTGGTGACCAATGAAAACAACGAGTTAATCCCAACCAGGACTGTGACCGGTTGGAGGGTTTGTATGGACTATCGGAAGCTTAACAAAGCTACCCGAAAAGACCACTTTCCTTTACCCTTTATTGATCAAATGCTTGATAGATTAGCGGGTAAACCTTACTATTGTTTTCTTGATGGTTATTCAGGGTATAATCAAATTGCTATCGCACCGGAGGATCAAGAAAAGACGACTTTCACATGCCCCTACGGAACGCATGCTTTTAGGAGAATGCTGTTTGGATTATGTAATGCACCCGCCACCTTCCAAAGGTGCATGATGGCCATATTCTCCGATATGGTGGAGGACTTCCTTGAAATATTTATGGATGATTTTTCAGTCTTTGGAGATGATTTTGAGAGCTGCCTAGGCAATCTACAAAAGGTACTTGAAAGATGTGAAAAAGCAAACCTAGTTTTAAATTGGGAAAAATGCCACTTTATGGTGGATGAAGGGATAGTCCTTGGCCATAAGATTAGCTGACGTGGGATAGAAGTCGACAGGGCCAAAATAGAAGTGATCAAGAAGCTGCCGCCGCCGACCACAGTCAAGGGCGTTAGAAGTTTCTTAGGGCATGCTTGTTTTTATCAGAGATTAATTGCAAATTTCTCAAAAATCACCAAGCCCCTATGCCATCTTCTGGAGCAGAACCGACCCTTTGACTTTAATGATGAATGTACTGAAGCATTCAAGGTTCTGAAGGAAAAACTGGTAACAGCCCCAATAGTACAGCCACCAGACTGGACACAGCCATTCGAGATTATGTGTGATGCTAGTGACTATGCTGTCGGGGCAGCACTTGGGCATCGGAGAGATAAATTATTTCATGTCATCTACTATGCCAGCAAGACACTGAATGACGCCCAAGTGAACTACACCACCACAGAAAAGGAGTTATTAGTTGTGGTATTCTCCATTGACAAGTTCCGTTCCTACATACTTGGGACGAAGGTAATAGTGCACACAAACCATTCTGCCCTGAAGTATTTATTCGCGAAAAAGGATGCAAAGCCTAGATTGATACGGTGGATCCTGCTATTGCAAGAATTCGACCTTGAAATCAAGGACAAAAAAGGGACAGAAAATCAGGTGGCAGATCACTTGTCAAGGTTGGAAAAGGGACAGAGTCTACCAACATATGAGACAAACATACCGGAGACCTTCCCAGACGAGCAGCTCTTCGCTGCCGCAATCGCTGCCGCGACAGCCATGGCGACAGGTAAGTCTTCTGAACTCCCCTGGTATGCTGATTTCGTTAATTTTATAGTTAGCGAAATAATTCCTTCTAATCTTAATTATCAAGCCAGGAAGAGGTTCCAAAATGATGTTAAGCATTATTATTGGGACGAACCTCTTCTTTTCAAAATTTGTGCAGATCAGGTGATAAGGAGGTGTGTACCACAAAAAGAGCAGGAAGACATACTTCATCACTGCCATGCTTCACACATTCTACAAGAGCTGTGACAGGTGCCAAAGGACAGGAAACATCTCAAGGAGAAACGAGATGCCACTGCAGAACATTCTAGAGGTCGAGATTTTCGACGTTTGGGGGATTGATTTTATGGGACCTTTTCCTTCTTCATGTGGGAATCTATACATCCTCCTAGCAGTGGATTATGTCTCTAAGTGGGTTGAAGCCATCGCCACACAAAAGAATGATGCCAAGACAGTCCAAAAGTTTTTACACAAAAACATCTTTTCTAGGTTTGGCATCCCTAAGGCGATTATCAGTGATGAAGGGAGACATTTTGACAATAAGGTTATTGCTGCCGCCTTGAAGAAATATGGTGTCAATCATTGGATCGCGACAGCATACCACCCACAGACCAATGGACAAGCTGAAATATCTAATAGGGAAGTTAAGAACATTCTTGAGAAGATGGTTAAGCCAACTAGGAAAGACTGGTCTTTACTTCTTAATGATGCGTTATGGGCATATAGGACAGCTTTCAAAACTCCATTGGGAATGTCTCCGTACCGATTGATTTATGGGAAAACCTGTCATCTGCTTGTCGAGATAGAGCACAGAGCATACTGGGCAATCAAGGCAGTGAATATGGACTTGGATAAGGCAGGCCAGAAAAGGCTGTTAGATCTGAACGAGATTGAAGAAATCCGGACAATGGCCTACGACAATGCAAGAATTTACAAGGAGAAAACTAAGAAGTGGCATGACAGGAAGTTGCTGCCACGACAGTTCTGCCCAGGGCAGCTTGTATTGTTGTTCAATTCTAGACTGAAACTTTTCCCAGGGAAACTGAAATCTAGATGGTCTGGCCCATTTCAAATCGTACAAGTTCTTCCCCATGGTGCCATCACAATCCGATCATTAAAAGACGGGCACCAATTCAAAGTCAATGGACAGCGCCTCAAGCATTATCAGGGGACTGAAGCCCCAGGAATACAGGAAGTGGTTACTTTAGGAGATGCCCCACCTGGCAGCCCTAATTTAACCTAAATTTTATTTATTTTTATTATTTATTATTTATTATGTAATAAGGTTTATTTTATTCGAATAATGTTTTTATATTTATTATTTTTAGGAAATAAAGGAGTTAAGAAGAACAGGAGAAGTGAACTCAGCCCACCACCCATCCATCAGCCCAACAAAGCCCAATATTGATGCCTGTCATTCCAGCTGCCGCGGCAGACACGGAAAAGACAGGCTGTCACCAGACTGTCACGACAGATGCGGAAACGTGTGACAGGTGTGTAACAGATGCAGAAACGCGTGTCAGACGCGCCAGACACGCTAAAGCTCAATAGTCGCCCCGTTATTCACGCCTGCCGTTACAGCTTCAACAGGCAACAACCCCTTCTCTATAAAACCCCGTTTCATTTTCATTTCACTCACCTCTGTTTTTCTTACTTGCTCTCCCCCTTAGTTTTCATTTGCTTTATTTTACTTTCAACAACCCTTGCACTAACATGTCTTCCAGAAGAACCCGCCGCAGTGCTGCTTCAACTTCTTCACCGGCAGCACTTACCCCACAATCCTTTGCTACTAGAGACTTATGTGAAGAAAGAGGCTTTATTTACACTCCAAGAGCAGTCAATAAGGGCCTCAAGCCTTTCATCGCAAGGACGATTAGAGCCCTCTTGTGGGAACAATTCGCGGAGCAACCATCAGAGATGAATGAGACGCTGGTGAGGGAATTCTATGCTGCCATCCGCAGCAGGACGGCAACAGTAGTGACTGTCTGGGGGACAGAAGTGCAATTCACAGCCGAGCGCATAAACTCTTTCTATGGTCTCCACTTCGGCCCCAACGACGATGCTCACCAGCAGTTCCTTGACACTCTTGACGATGATGCCTTCGACGCTGTCATGGCAGAAGTGACAGAAGAAGGGACTGAATGAAATACGAGCCGCAAAAATCCCCACACAGTGAAGAGGGGGCAGCTGCTGCCAGAGGCCAAACTGTGGAACGCCTTTATTAAGAAGAGGATCCTGCCATCATCACATCACACCACCGTTGACCAGTAGAGGTTAGCCCTAATACACTCCATTCTAAATAAGCGACCCATTAATGTGGGGAGTTATATACGGGAGAGTATTTTGGACTGCGCCCATAGATCGACAGCCCTCCTTTGCCTCCCCTACCTTATCACGTCCCTTTGCCGCTATTATGACGTGCCGGAAGCCGACACCGATCGTATAGTGAAAGGACGGGGCTGGACAGACAAAAATATCAGCAGCCTCATGGAGCTGACAGTGGCAGCCCCAATCTCGTCTGTCAACCCCGCTGCCGCCCCAGCTGAATCATCAGAGCAGCCAACTCCTGAACCTGCCGCCGCAACCGCTCCGGCAGACCCAAACAGTCAAATCCTTGCTGCTATTTAAAGGATGGAGGACAGACAGCTAGGCCTCATGACATTCATCAAGGACTTTGCCGCATCCACGGTAAATTTTATTCACAATACTTTAAATTTCCCTGATGTTGTCTTTCCCACCTTCCCTGCCCACTACTTCATTGTTCCCACCCCTGCCCACACACCTACACCTACTGCCACACCACATACACCATCTGTTGTTTCCATACCATCACCTGCCCCGACGGCAGCCGGCAGCCCTCAGGCCGACACATCCGCCCGAGGAACAAAGCGACCGACACCCTCAGATGACATTGTTGCCTTTGTAGTTGGGTTCTCTTCTTCATCCGTCTGGGCAGAAAGCGACGCCGAACCCTCTATTCGGAGGGACTTGGCGAAAGAATTTACACCGGTCAAGAGGCAGAAAAGAATGGCCAACAAGAAAACTCTGCCCCAGGCCAGCAGCAGCTCCGACATTCAGGTTATACAGCAACCAACCCAGCCTACCCCACAGCCCAGAATCCGCCGCCAAATCCGTCTCAGCAGCAGCAGTGAAGACAATGCTTAAAAATTTAAGTTTCTTATTTTCTTATTGATGTATGCTATTTATATATTTTGTGATGTACTGCCTTCATTTTTCATTTTGTCATTTGCATTGAGGGCAATGCAACCCTCGAGTTTGGGGGTGGCAACCCTCCATATTAATGGAGTCTAAGTATATCTTAGTTAAATTTTGTGTCTTTACTTAGTTTAAGTTCTCTTTAAAAAAAGATGAAAATATTGAAAATTTTGGCTTAAAACTGTGAATTGAACTTGCCTGTCGTGACAGCTCTGTCGTGACAGCAACTTTAGGATAGTTTAAGGAGAAGTTTAAAGCCTTTCTATAGTTCTGAAAATTTAAACACCATTGTGACTGTTATACTGCTTAGACTTCTTTTAACCAAACTAGAATAGGAAGCTTAGCACTTGAATAGCCCCTAGAGGTGCCTAACACTGGCTCTAGGAAAGAAGTTTAGCAAAAGAGACTCAACAGCCCTAGAGGTGCCCGAAACTGGCTCTAGGAAGTTAACTAGAGGTGCCTAAAACTGGCTCTAGTCAAACTTTAGCTTGAAAAATAGAGAAATCGAGTCAAAACAAAAAAAATCAAAGGAGCATGAAAAAGTTCCTTAAAAAGATAAACTTTGGCATAAAAATTCGAGTTAAGAGTTGAATATTCTAGTGAAACTAAGAGAATCTTGGCATATAACTGTTCACAAGCATGCACACACTGCACGAGGACTATAGTGAGATTCCGGACAGATCCTAAATTATCCGACATGTTGCTGCCATCATAGAGAACGAACGACGGGTAAGGGAAAGTTCACTGTTTGAAAGCCAAAACAAAAATATTTCATTTTTCTTTTAGGTCTTAGTTGCTTGAGGGCAAGCAAAAACTTGAGTTTGGGGGTGTGTTGAGTGTGTAAAAGTTCTATTATTTACACCCTTTTTAACCCATATTTCTGCTGCATTCAAGCATTATTCATTGCATTTAGGTTAGTTTACAGCAAAACATCACAAATATATTAAAAGGCACAGATTCTACTAAGAATGGTTGTTTTTGCAGGTAGCTGTCGTAGAAGACGGTGAAGACACGCGCTGGGCGGAGAAGCAGAAGAACTGAACCGGACAAGCAGACAAAGAGGACGATGCTGCCATGGTGCTGCCGTGACAGCAGAGGACGACAACAAGTTAGTGGAGAAAAAGCAAAGTGGACCTCGATAGATAGAGAAAATTCTGCTCGTCTGTCGTGTGAAAACCTTATATTTTTCCAAGCCCCAGATCAAAAGATATGTCAAGCCCAAAGCTCAAGGAGAGAAAATCCCAAGAAACAAGGAGGACGGCTGGAAAGTAGATTCCTTGAAGATTAAGTCTATTAGAATCATACTTTTAATTAAAGTTGTAATCCTTGTTAACTTAGATATCTTGAGCCCAAAGCTTATATAAGGGCATGTATTTTTTAACCTAGGAAATCATCATAGCCGAATACCCCATAACCGATAACCAAAAAACCCCTAGCCGTTTACCCGCCGCCGACATGTTCTAAATTCCCCTTAGGGCCACGGGTTGATTTTTAAAGTAGTTGCAAGGGTTGTTTTGTTTTAGGAATTTTCAGTTCAATAAAATAAACTTCAAGTTCTCTTATTTTGGTTATTAATATCTTGCAAGAGCATCGGGAGAGCATTGTGAGGTTATCCATTTACTTAGCATCGGGAGAGTTAAGTATACGAAAGAAATAAGAGCAAGTTCTCTAGCTTATAGTTGAACTATCTCGTGCCTAGGGATAGGGCGAGGTTAAGTGGTTAAAGAAGAATTCATACACATCGGTGTTCATCCTTCGATTCACGCCGGGAGGTATCATCAAAGACGTGATCATCGACAGACTTGGACCTAGGGATATGCCAAGGCAGATCTGGGATTCTTGCCAAACTTGAAAGTACTGAGTTGGTGTGTTTGCTGCCGCGACAATCAACAGACTGCTGCCGCCACAGGTGCTGCTGCGACGGGCGCGACGACAGAACTGGATTTCCTAAACTCTGCAATACCTGCACTACTGAGCAATTCAATACCAGCCCATTCTCTCTATCTTGATATTTTTACTCTTTTATTTACGTTTACTTCATTATTATCGTGACAACTTTCTCAATTATTTTCTTTACTTTCGTGCAGTGAATTAAGGTGAAGTTATTAGCCTAATCCCTGTGGAGACGATATCCGATACTTCGTATCACTTTACTACTTGCGTCGTGTATACTTGCACTACCATTGCGATAGACTATTTTACACGCAACAAATGTATCATTGTCACCTAAATTAATGGAAGTAAAGATTCAACGTAACATCTTCGTGATCAACTATTCTAATGTATTATATCTCTTTGTCCTTTTATCTAGAATAGGCACAAGTCTTGGAGTAGTCACACTTGTTTTGCCTATCTATTATTTCTTGATATCTAGAGTAGACAACAGACGAATAATATGTGATATCTCATATCAACTTATTCGAGTAGGGTCATGCATTTCTAGTCTTACTCAATCAAGTGGCCTGTGATATGTTTCCTATTATATAGGAAGGACAAATCTTATCTCGACCATTCATACCCCACTACAAATATCATGATAAGCTCAATGTCAGTCTTTATAGTGCAACCATTTACGGTGCATCTTTAACTGCATCAAAGCACACAACAATAAATGTTATGATAGTAATGATCTCAAGTCAAAGGATCATACATATAGTTATCATTATGAGCAATATCGTGAAATTATCTTATTCAAAAATCATTCTTCATGCAATTCAGCACTTCTACCATATTTTTACTTCGATTATCTACCATTTTCACCTACAGATCATTTTCCAATTCGAACCAAAACACCTTCTATTTTCCAGATTTCGGTAGCATGCTATTCAAGTTGAGTTTAAGCATATAATTTTCTATGTAAACCAATTCCTTTCATAATTTTAATTACCTCTTGATTCTAAATTAACTCTAACAAGTTATTTAATCTAACATGCAAACATTACCGATTTTTCTAAACTCAAATCTCTAATTTAACACTTAAATTAACATGGTTTTCATGAAGAGAAATGAAAATGTTTCCAACACTTACTTGAATTTTACACATGCATGAAACCTATCATCCCCTTTAAATCCTCTTCTCTTCAAGACTCCATTTATTTCCTCTTGATTTTAAGCTAAAGTTTCAGATTTTCTATCAAGCTTTTCCTATCTCCTTTTTCTCTCTAATGCATGGAAATACAAGGGAAAATGGGAGAAGGTGGACATAATCCCTAATTTGGGGACTATGTTGGATTATTATTTTACCCAAATGCCCTCCCCTAGTCTTTTAAGTTTACTTTTTATTAAGGGCAGCCCAAAGAATTCTGAATTTTATTATGCAACTTTTCTCTTTTGTTTTATCTTCAATTTAGTCATTAATCATGGATATATATATTTTCAATTTCTTATAATTTAGCGCGATTTCTTTAAGTTTTTCATCTATTCTAATTATTTTAACTACCTAAATCACTTACTTTGATCATGTTATAAATAAATTAGAGCTCAACTAAATTATCTTCATGACTCATTCGGTTCAACCCTTCAATTCAGACACCCAATTTCTCTTTAAGTTCTATTTAATTCAATAAATACTAATTGAAGGAATTCATGGACCAAATTGAATAAATTGGTTAATTTTTAACTTATTTGCTTTTAAAGAAGAAATAAATACTCTAATTTACTAAGTTAAATTCTAGGGCGGAAAGGTGGATGTTAAACATAGACTTTCCCAGTGGGCTTCACCATGTTCATGACCAACTCTGTCAGCTTGTCGAGGCGGGCATTGACAGATTCTGAGGCTTCGACCTCGTTCAAAGTGGCTGCCCGCCTAACGCTGCCTCGGCGGGCTGTTGGGTACTTATAATCGTTCTTTGCGTCTTGGTTCAGAATCTGCATTGCCTCCTCTGGTGGTCTGTCGAGGATGATTCTGTTCACTGAGGCATCAATCAACATTCGTGTTGGGTAGTTCACCCCGTTATAGTACATTGACACATGTGTCCAATCTGGAAAATCATGGAGCGGGCAGTTGTTAAGCATCTGTTGGTACCGCTCCCATGCTTCATACATTAGCTCATCATCCCCTTGTCGGAAGGATGTGACCTCATTTCTCAATCTGTCTGTGACATTGGATGGCCTCAAACGATCCAGAAAATCCTTGCATAGCTCTGTCCATGTGTTGAATGACCCTGCTAGCTGGTTGTTTAACCACAGCTTTGCCTTATCGCTCAATGAATAAGGGAATAATCTCAGCCTTAGCACATCTCGGTGGACTCCGTTTTTTTAAAGCTCTGCATATGTCCAAGAATCCTCTTAAGTGCTGCCGAGCATCTTCTGTGGCAGTCCCTCCAAATTGCCCCAACATGTTGATAATGTTGAACATCACGAGCTTCAGCTCAAAGTGATCTGCCTCAATCTCAGGTTCTGTCACTATCAGATCGAACCCTCAGAAGTCATGTTCCAAATCATCCCTGATGGTTCAAACCTACTGTGGCTGCCTGGGCGGAATAGGGGGCGACTGCCTAGGTGGAACTTGCTATTCTTTGAGCGGTGGGTCTTGCTGCCCATCCTTGTCGTTATGGGCATTGTTGGCAGGGTTGTTATTCTCCATGTTTACCACTGCTTTTCTTTCTTCTTTTTCTTTCTCATAGGGCTGTTCTGAGTTCCTTTTTTAGCTCTATTGCTCTTCGTTCGATATCGTCGTAATAAATGATTTCTTTTTTTGGATTCGCCCTGGTCATGCACTAGCAAAGGAAACTGTAAAATTCTTTTTTATTAAAAATAAAAACTAAAAATAAAATAAACTACATAAATTAAAGAACGAATTTTGCTCTTACCAATCTCCGGCAACGGCTCCAAGAACATGTAGAGTGTTTTTGTGTTCTCTAAATATGAGCGCAAGTGCACACTCCTATCAAGTTATAGTATAAATGATATCGTCTCCCACAGGGATTGGACAACTTGATTTGATTCGTAGTTCTTGCACAAGACAAGTAAATGCACAATTAAGTTGGTTGTTTGAGAGAAAAATAAATTAAAAACACAAGTAATTAAAAGGGAAGAGATTAGATTGATAGAATGGGTCGGGTTATATTGTTGTTTAGTGTGAAACTGCGTTGAATAGGACAAGTCATTTTGCGCTGCCAGACTATTCTACCTCGGCGGGGATGATAGTTAGGCTGCTGAGACGCTCTCGCTGCCACGGCAAGGGGAATGGACTTGTGTCTCGGCGGCAAACTCGGCAGAACTACAAGGCTCGGTACATTGCTTCAAAAGTTACTTCGCTTATGTCTAAGTTAGAATGTTGTTGATGCCCACTACAGTTGATACCAGTCGCAACGTGAATCGTGCAAAGACATCAATGTTGATTCTTCCTCTTTTAGCCGCCTTAAACCCTAACATATATCTTGGCTGGATTGATCGCACCGTCTATAGATGAAATCGTACTTACTCCTTTCGTGAGTTCGACTCTCTCGATACCGAACAAATGGATAGTAATCAACTAATCTTTCACCTTAATTGAAAACTATGAAGAACATGGAATAAGTAAACCTTGCAGCTTTATAGCAAAAACAAACTTAAAAATCCTAAACAACTGTTCTCACACTAATTACAGTATAACCCAAACCCAAGGGGAAATTTAGAACATGATTGCAGTAAGAAAACCTAAACTATGCCTAAAGGAAAACCTAAGTTGCTTTGAAGTAAAATTACAATGGGTATATATAGGCATTAGCTAGGTCTAGTCCTTCTTGGAGTAGAAGTCTTCAAAGTATCTTTTTTGCATTAAATGCAACTTTAATCTCTAACTTCTTTGAGTTGAATGTGGACTTTATCACGTTGCCTTTCTCCGCAACTAATCTCAAGCATCTTCTTCGGCAGCTCTGCCTGCTGCTACAGTCATCGGAAAATTGAGTGGACAATGTCGATAGAATCAAGATTTTATGCTCTTCAGATCGCACTCCAGTTCTCCAATTCACAAGCTTGCTGCCTTGGGCGGCAAGTAGGGCGACGTCAGCTACTCGATAGCTGCTCTCTCTGTCTGGAACTGCATCAGTACAGCTCCTTGGTTTGTTGCCTCAGCATAGTGTCCTCAGCTCCTCTCTCCCTCTATCAGCCTCTAGTACCTGAAACTAAAACTAAACTAAACAGTATGTTTTCCTTACCAAATAAAAAATAATCAATAAAAAGCATGACAAAGTAAAAAATACTGTAAAATGCAATGCATTGTCCTAATTATGCCTAAAATGTACTTAAAAATAGCAATAATATGGGATGGAATGTGCATGAAATATAGAACTTCTGGACACTTTACAAGTGTTTTGAAACACATGGGCGTACAATGTTTAAAAATGTCGGTATATCTCCATTTAAAACATAAGAAACCATCGTGACATATGCCCAAACATGTTTGCAACTCAAATATACATCAACAACCAATAGTACATGGCATAGGCAACATCATAGCATCGTTATCAGTAAGAAAGAGACTAAAGGCATGCTTCTTTGGAGAAACATGTACCAAAAGGTCAAATTTCAATTCCAAGCATAAACCAAAACTTAAAGGCCATTTACACAACCAAATATGCATAATAAACTTCCACCAAATCAGAAAATACCATGCAAAAAATGTCCATAGCATTGGACACCCCCATTGCCTTAATTACACTAGTTCAAAAAGCTCAACATACTTTTAAAGAGTTTCTTGGAAGGATCCCTTGTAGATGCTGCCTCCAAACATATAATTGTCTGCGTTGATGAACAAAGAGAGCATGAGCATACAAGCTTAGTGAGGATTCCTCAAAGCCAAAAACATCATCAATGCATAAAACCATTTCATTCTTTCCAAAACCATCACGCCTTCTTTAATAAACCGTGTAATTTATCATCAAAATCATCATACTAAACATCATGCAACATGATTCATATGCTTCCAACAATTAAACCACTACTACACAAGTTCCAAGCTTCCCAAGCATAAACACCATTATGATAAGCTTAAGACAAAACATGCATCTTTCATATCTTGCATCATCAACATTTTCCATAACATCTCATTCCATTATATTGGCTCACAAGTGATAACAACATTCTCAAAAACATATCAGATACACGGATTACCAAGGGTTGTCCCACACCCTTCATACACTCTATCGGCATCTCAAGGCTCACACACGAGAGCAGCCCTCCACCGTTGTGACACCCATGGTGGAGTATTCGGTACAATAACAACCCCTCAAAACCACTCATCCGTAGATGTATAAACTTCTAACGAGAGACGAGAAACATGCAAGGTTCACACCCAGGAGCTACCCTCACCGTTGCAACCTTAAACAATTGTCAATCATTAGGGCACTTGGATGGAGTTTTCGGTACAATCACAACCCCTCAACATCAAAGGCGACTTGTTTATAGTGCACTCAATCCTATAGCCGGCTAACTATATATGATTTCATTTGTAAAACACTTTATTCAACATCACTTGCCAATATAATCCACAATTCATGCATACCACACTGTTTTTACAAAGCATTCATGATAAGCCATAGCTCAAGCATTAAACCATGTTTCACAACTCATGCATCAACACATGCATACAAGGACCACTTACCTAGTGCATCCTTAAACCACATGGCATCATCAAACTCATTTTATATACTCAAAACGTGCTTCAAAATAGTAGCTAAATGCAATTAAAACCAAGTGCAACCAAAGGCTCAAACTAGCACAATTCGAGAGAGAAATTCGCATCACTTACTTCTGAACTTAGTAAAGCGTTTAATGCTCTTACTAAGTTCCCAAAACTTTTTCTAAAACGTTTCCATGCTGGAAAACCAAGTTCCACTCACTGACTTGCGAAGCCACGCTTGTCGACGCAACTATCACTTTAAAACATCTTTTTCTAACAAGATTTTAGCATCTTATTAAAACTACAATGAAACCTCAATTAAAAACATGAATAAAGAGCCAAATATATTTGGAATTTTATTAAAGAACCTTGACTAGAAGGCTAACACGAAATTAACTCAATCTTTGCTTCTCTTCTATTGCAACGGTTGAGGGTAGCTCTCGGGTGCGAACCTTGTGTTTCCCGTCTCTCGTAAGTGGGCTATACATGTACCGATGAGTGGTGTTGAGGAGTTGTAATTGTACTAAATACTCCACACGAGTGTCACAATGGTGGAGGGTTGCTCCCATATGTGAGCCTTGAGATGTCGGTAGAGTGTATGAAGGGTATGGGATAACCCTTGGTAATCCGTGTATCCGAAATGTTTTTGAGAACGTTGTTAATCACTTGTAAGCCAATATAATGAAATGAAATGTTATGGAAATGTTGATGATGCATATTATGAAGAATGCATGTTGGTTGAGATATGCTATGTGGAATAAGTCTTTGAATGATCGGGATGTTGGTAAGCTAGTATGGTGATGTTCAGAAACAAAATCTGTTGAATCTTATGCATGGTGTTTGTGATATGTGTGTTGATTGTTTCATGCTATGTTTGGGGAAAGTCGAAACACCCATTGCCTAATTACTATAGCTAAAGTGTTTTAAATTGAGTTGGATGTCCTGGATCCTTGCTCGAAGATTGCCAGAATGTTTTGTTTTGTTAGTTTATTATCATGCCTTAATTATAATAGCACAATAAACCAAAGAGAGAGTAGCAATATGGTATGATTGTTGTTGTCATTGGGCAAGGAGTGTATAATGTCTCCTAGGTCTTTGATGGCTCGATATAGGTACAACCTGTGTCGGTTGGACTAGTTGTAGAGGGTTTATGTGTTCTCAAGTGCACACTCCTGTCAAGTAATAGTATATAAGATGTCGAACCCACATGGATTGTAACAGCTTCTATGAGTGTTTTCCTGCACAAGGAAATAGTAAATTGCACAATTAAATTTCTGAATATTAAAAATCATAAAAGTAAAAACACAAGTAATTGAAGAGAGAGAGAGATAAGGTTGATAGATTGGGCTAGGTAGTTGTAGCTCAGTAGTGTGTAGACTGCATTGTAAAGACTAAGTGTGTTTTGCGCTGCCACGATCTACTGCCTTGGCGGGTTATGACGGATTGAGGTGGCGGCAACTTTCGCTGTCACGACGGGACTCTACTCTTGAAACTTTCACTGTCTCGGCAAGTGAATTGGAGAGAAGTCCCGGTGGCTAGTCTAGCAGATACTCCAAGTTTGGTGAAGGAATTCTGAAGTGATCCTACCTATGTCTAGGATATGATTCTGTTGCTGTGTGATATAGGCAATACCTATCAATATCAGCGTAAACCTCACACATACAGTCAACGTTTGGTTGCTCCTTTTAGTTGCTAAAATTCTAACTTACGTCTAAGCTGAATTAGTCAACACCTCTTTATGATGATACCGTGCTTAATTCTTTCGTGAGTTTGACACCGTCATGCACGACAAATGGATTCTTCTATTGGACTTTTGGAACTAATTGAAGGAAGTGAAGCACATGATTTAAGCAAACTAAGAGTATTATATTGTAGAAACAACTTAAACTATTACAATCGTTTCTCACAACTACTTTACATACAAAAACCTAAACCCTATGATAGACTAGGGGCAGCTAGGGTTATCTAAAAACGTGATCTATGCCCCTATACCCTTAAATACATGGGTATATATAGGGCTCGTGGCCTTAAGTTTGAGTCCTCCCTGGAGTTGAAGTCTTTAAAGCTGCTTTACATTAAACACTGACTTCTTTCACTTGAATGTGGGCTCCTTTTAGATGTTGCCTTCTCCAGCAAGTAAAGATAAGTACTCCTACTTATCAATCTTTAATCTACTCTGCACACCGTTCTAGGCTTCAGAAAATTGCAAGGCTGGGCTTGATGGATTCAGAAAATCATCCTCTATAAATTGAAGCCCATCTTGGTTGAGTCAGTGTATTGTCGCCTAGGCGGCTGACTGCTATGGCGGCGTCCTTGGTGGCACTTTGGAACTGCTTCAGTACAACTCCTTTTGCTCCTTGCTTTCCTGTCCTCTCCACCTCTACACAACATCAGCACATGAAAATGAAAACTAAACTAAAATAATATCTTTTCTTAACCAAATATAGAGTATTCAATAAAAGCATGGTATAAGAGCAAATAATGTTATTATGCATGCAATGCACCTAAATACGCCTAAATTAGCTTAAGAACAACAATAATAAGGGTAGGAATGTGTACAAAATATAGAACTTATGGATACTCTACACCAGTGTTGGATGACATGGCACCTGGGCCATAGGCGATGTCCGGAGCTTGAGAAGATGTTAATGCTGGAGTGCATGAGACTGCACTAGCTGTTGGATGACTATGAGCTGTTGTTAAAACGCTTACGTAATGTGGAAGAAGTTGAGCTCGAGGGATGTCACCTGAGGTATCCATGGAGTGGATGCCCTGAACAAACGAGATTATAGAACAATTGGGGTGTAATGATACCCATAGATTAAAAAATAGTTTTCTCTCAGTTGTAGGAGACGTTTACGGTTGGTGGACAACTGCAGTTGTGGAAGTTGAACTCGTTGTTGTTACTTGGGAGTTCTTTTGAACTATTTTTAAGAGGAAGTATCTGAGACATAAATGAGAATACATGGTTAGTTGGATGACAAGAAATGTGAATTCATGGTTAGAGTTTAAGATTATATTTAGGTCGCCGAGTTTAAGGCACAAATTGTTTAGTTGAGTGGGTATGCTCCTAGACTGGAATTGGGTGTGAGACATCAATGTGATTTTTTATGAGTCGGTCATGATGTTAGGCTATATATGTTGTTTTTATTGGCTACACCATTTTCTAGTGTTGGTTACTCGGGCGAGGTGCATTAAGCAGAACTTGTGTTTATTAACTTGTGCGAGAGGTTCTAGCACTAGAAAGAGAGTTGTGGACTTTGGCTTTAACGGTAGTCAGTATAAGAATAGTCATGGTAAAAGGTATTGCCTAAGTTGAGGCGAGGTTGTGGTAATGTTGGACAAGGACCATAGGTTCAGATTGTCAAGGCTTGAGTAGTATGTGATACCTATTAGGTATGTGGATCGTGTAACCACGTGAGGCGAAAATGTCCATGTTTGATCGGTGGGGTATAACTTTTTGTGCCTGTTGTTGCTAATGTTTTTTGGAGTTGTGGCTTGAATGATTGTTTCAGTGGTGTAAGACGTGGGGATGCAAGTAACTAGTTTCTTTGGTGAAACTATTGTTTCGAGAAGGTTGTGTAGGAGATGTCCTTTATATGTTCAAGGCTATGTGTTTGTAGTTGATTTAATGGAGTTGCCTTTCTATCGTTTTGATATAATCCTTGGGATGGATTGGTTGAGCGAGTATAGGGCTATGGTCGATTTTGATGCTAAGTGAGTTACCTTGAAACTTGTTGATGACAATAAAGTGGTAATCGTGGGCGAGAATATGAAATTCTTGTCCAATGCAATTTCGATTCCTGAAGCGAGTCATTTGATCAAGTTGGGTTGTGAAACTTTCTTAGCTTATGTGATGAATCTAGGATTGAAGGAAGTACATGTACATGACATACGTACGGTATATGAATATCCATATGTATTTCCGGAACAATTGCCTAGTTTGCCACCGAACAGAGAGGTTGAGTTTGGAATTGAGTTGTATGAAAATATGACCCAAGTGTCTATTGCTCCTTATCGAGTGGCACCTAAAGAGTTGAAGGAGTTGAAGATGCAACTTCAGGAACTGCTTGATCGAGGTTTAATTAGGCCTAGTGTTTTACCTTGGGGTGCACCGGTCTTGTTTGTGAAGAAGAAACACGACATGATGCGTATGTGTATAGATTATCGACAACTGAACAAGTTGATGATTAAGAACAAGTATCCTTTACCAATGATTGATAATTTGTTTGATCATCTTCGAGGTGCTTTAGTGTTTTCTAAGATTGATTTGAGATCCATATATTATCAGTTAAAGGTAAAGGAAGTAGATGTCCCTAAGACTTCTTTTCGTACAAGGTACGAGCATTATGAGTTTTTGGTGATGCCTTTTGGTTTGACTAATGCCCCTGGTGCGTTAATGGATATGACGAATCGTGTGTTCCATGAGTTTTTGGATAAATTTTTTGTTGTTTTTATTGATGATATTCTAATGTACTCTTGAACCGAGGAGGAGCATGATAACCATTTGCGGATTGTGTTGCAAGTGTTGTTGGAAATCAACATTATGCTAAGTTGAGTAAGTGTGAGTTTTTTCTTAGAGAAGTTGTCTTTCTTGGACATGTCGTGTCAGCTGAAGGTATCCGGGTTGATCCACATAAGATTGAGGTGGTGATGAATTGGAAGACGCCTAAATTGGTGACGAAAGTTCATAGTTTCCTTGGTTTGGCGGGTTACTATCGAAGGTTCGTGGATGGTTTCTCTATGATTGTTGCTCCGTTAACCAATTTGATGCAAAAGAATGTTCGTTTTGAGTGGACAGATGTTAGGTAACAAGCTTTTGAGAGGTTGAAGAAAGGTTTGACACAAGCTCCTGTCTTGATTCAACCTGAATCGGGTAAGGAGTTTGAAGGTTATAGCGATGCGTTGTATGTTGGTTTAGGATGTGTGTTGAAACAAGGTGGGAAGGTTGTGGCATATGCATCTAGTTAATTGAAGGTGCACGAGTGCAACTATCCTACTCACGATCTAGAACTTGCAGCAATTGTATTTCTTTTAAAGATTTGGAGGCATTACCTTTACGGTGGGAAGTGTGTGGTTTATATGGATCATAAGAGTTATAAATATCTCATTTCTCAGAAAGAGTTGAATCTTAGGCAACGAAGATTGTTGTAGTTGCTTAAAGACTACGACTTGACGATAGAGTATCACCCTGGAAAGGCCAATGTTGTGGTTGATGCCTTAAGTAGGAAAATGGTTGAAAAATTGAGAGTGATGTTTGATCGGTTGAGTATATCGCGTGATGGTGGATTGATAGCTGGGTTACAAGTGAAACCTTCCTTGGTTCGGTTGATTAAAGAGGAGCAGTTGCTTGATGATTCTTGGGTGCCTCATGTGCAGGACATAGCAGATGGTAATGCAACGGATTTTTGTTTCAATGATGATGGTGTTTTGTGCTTTAAAAGTCGAATAGTTGTGCCGGAGGATGTTGAGTTGAGGAGCACTATGTTGACTGAGGCTTATAGCAGTTCTTTTGCTATGCATCCTGGTAGTACAAAGATGTATCGTGGGTTGAAAGACAAGTACTATTGGGTTGGGTTGAAAAAGGATGTTGCTGAATTTGTGAGGAAGTGTATGGTTTGTTAGCGCGTGAAAGTTGAGCATCAATTTCCTTCTGAGCTATTACAACCTTTGAAGATATCGAAATGGAAATAGGAAAGGATTACGATGGATTTCGTGTCCAGTTTGCCTTTGACCCCGGTAAAGAAGAACTCTAGTTCGGTAATTGTGGATCGTCTCACGAAGTGTGCGCATTTTATAGCTGTACATACTACGTATACGTTGGATAAGCTGCCAAAGTTGTACATTGTGGAGATTGTAAGCTTGAATGGTGTACCTAAATACATAGTATCAGACATATACTCGAGGTTTACAATGAGGTTTTGGGAGTGTCTACATCAAGCGTTGGGTACGTGTTTTAGTTTCAGTACCTCGTATCATCCTCAGACGGATGGTAAGTCTGAGCGAGTTATCTAAGTGCTTGAGGATATGTTAAGGTGTTGTCTTATAGATTTCAAATGTTCCTAGGAGAAATAGTTACCTTTAGTGGAGTTCGCTTATAATAATAGCTTTCAAGCGAGTATACAAATTGCTCCGTATGAAGCCTTGTATGGTAGAAAGTGTAGGATGCCTTTTTGTAGGGCGGAAGCAGGGAAAAAGTTGGTTTCTTTTTCTAATGTGCTTAAGGGAACTATGGAAAAAGTGAAGCGTATTAGTGAGAGGTTGGAAGCATAACGAGATTGAGTGTGATGTAAGTGATAAGGTGTTTTTGAAGGTGTCACCTTGTAAGAAGGTGATAAGGTTTGGACGTAAGGGTAAACTTAGTCCAAGGTTTATTAGACCATATGAGGTGTTGGTAATGTTGCATACCGATTGAGGTTTCCTCCCTAGTTAGAGAGAATTCATGATGTATTTCATGTTTCAGTGTTGCAAAGGTATAGGTCGAATTCGTCTCATGTTATGTCTGTTGAGGAGATTGAGTTGAATCTGGATTTGTTTTATGATGAGGAACCTGTAGAGATTCTTAATTCTGGTAGCAAAGTTCTTCGTGGTAAGATGATTGAACATGTGAAGGTATTGTGGCGACATCGAGGATATTGAGGAGGCCACATTGGAAAGCAGGGTGGACATGATGAAGCAGTTTACCCACCTTTTTCTTTCAGGTGAAATATCGAGGATGAAATTTCCTAAATGGGGGAGAGTTGTAACGCCTCGAGTTTGGACTTAGAAGTAATTCGAGGTTCGTAGGACATAGACTAAAGATCTGAGTTTTTAGGAGTGGTTTAGGGAAAACAAGGTTCAGGTTATGATAAAAATATGAGAAAATTCTTAAAAATCATTATTAATTATATAAATGATTTTGGTAAAAACAATTTTGAGAAAAGGACTTTAGAAGTGGGACATTTTGAATTAGTGACCAAAACGCGATTTTTACAATGTTGTTTTAGTGACTATTTTGTAAAGGGATTGGAACTTTGAATATTTAAGGAGCTGTTTGACCTACATGTTTTTATCAGATTTTTCTCTCAATTCGAAGCATTTTAAAAGGTTTTAATTAAAGATTAAAAGGGTTTAATAAAAAGAGATTTTGTTATTTCTTTAAAAAAAACTCATTTTACGTCATTTTCTCTAATTCTATTTCTCTCAAAGTTTTCCTTCAGCCAAACACTCTCCATTTTTAAGAAACTTGAAGTAATGGTCTTGATTTAGCAAGTTTTTTATTTTTAAAGGATTCTTTACTCTTGATTTGCAAAACCTTATTGTTTTTCCTTTGATTTTACAAGAAAAATACATCCAATTCAGAGAGATTTCATCCATTATAGGTAAGGTTCGTTCCTCTCCTCTAATGATCAGTTCTTTACTGAAATTCTTAAGTTATCAATTCTTTACATATGTTTTCTAAGTTGTTTTGATGGATTAATCTTGGAAACATTGTTAAGTTTAGGATTATTGATTTAGATCTATGATTTTCGGAAAGCTATTGTTTTAATTGATTTGAGACTGATAATAATAATGATTTGGAAGCTAGATGATGTTGAAATAAAGATGTTATCATAATAATCCCGAATTGGATTGGATCTCTAGTTGTTAGATGGTTAGATTTGTGGTTTTCGTGAGGATAATGTGGTTCTGATGTTGCTAGAGGTATAAGGATGAAATTAGGTTCGATTTTGAATGTTAATTGACGATTAAAAATAGATGGAAGTGATAGGTTTTGGTTGGGTTGAGATTGTAGTGTAATAGAAGGTGTTTTCAGTAGTTTCAAATAGGCGTTTTGGTGTTTTTGGGTGGAGCAGCAGGGTAGCATTGTTTGCTGGAGATTTTAATGCATTGTGATGCATTAATCCTATGTTCTTGTGTGGTATAAATAGGGGAGAATGTATCAGAAGCAATCGGTGAAGGTTCGTGAGTTTCGATTGCTTAGATTCGCGTCGTCTAGTCCAGTTTGTGCGTGCCAGTGAGTGAGAACGTGAATTTCAGTTTTGAAAGCCTTAAAAGGTGATTTGGTAATTTAGTGGTACGCTTGAAACGCTTAACTAAGTTCGGAACTAAGTGAAAGGAATTTATTCTCTTGGTTGTGCTATTATGTGATGATATATGCACTATTTTGAATTAATGGTTTTATCTACTGTTAAAGCATGTTTATAAGAATGTGGTTACTGTCTTTAATGATGTAATGTTGAAGGATGCACATGGTAAGTGATCCTTGAAGTATATGGATTATACTTGTGATTTTAAACATGGTTTAATGCTTGGTAATGTCATTTATTGATGATGATTTGAAAACAGTGAGGTATGTATCAAATGTGAATTATATTGGATTGAGTACACTACAAACAAGTCACCTTGGATGTTGAGCGGTTTATATGGTGTACCAAATACTCCATTCAAGTACCCTAACGATTGACGAAAGTGTATGGTGTCACGTCTCTCTTTAGTGGGGTTATACATCTACCGATGAGTGGTGTTGAGGGGTTTATACGGTGTACTGAATACTTCACCATATGTGTCACTACGGTTGAGGGTAGCTCTCGTGTGTGAACATTGAGATGGTGGTGAGAATGTATGAAGTGTTGGGACAACACTTCTAAATCCGTGTATCCGATGTGGTTTTGAGAAATGAGCATATTGATGATCACTTGTAAGCCAATATAATTGATTGTGTGTTATGATATGGTTTATAATGCATAAAATGAAATGCAAGTTTTACTCTTTAACCTTTGCATATGGTAGCCTTGCATGGGAAGGCTTACGTTAAGTGTTAGAAATGGATTTACTAATGAATTCATAATACATGTTGCATGATGTTTAACATGATGATTTTTTATTAAGGAAAGTGCATGATTTCAAAAAGGGCATGATGGTTTTCAAATGATGTTTTAGCAAATTGAAATGAGATTTCAATTTGGACATGATAATGGTTTTAATGCATTGATGGTGTTTTGCTTTTGAGCCTCCCCACTAAGCCTTTTGTGCATATGCTCTCATTTGTCTATCAATGTAGATAATTGTGGTTTTGGAGACAACAAGAGGCAAGGGATTCCAAGAGACTTCGCTTAAGAATGAATGTTTCGATTTAGACTAAAGTAATAAGGAAAATGGGGGATTCGTTGGTTGTTGGGAGGTTTGTGTAAACTCCCTTTTCTGCAAGTTTGGTTTGTTGTTTTAGACTTGTAAATGGCCATTGGTATTTGGTTTATGCTTTACTTTGCATTTTGGTATATTTCTTGGTTTGACAATAGGTTGCATGTCTATCCTTTACCTTTGTGCAAATGTTAATGTTATGTTGATGAATATGCGATGGATGCCTGAAGATTGATGTTTATATATGTTGTATACATGTGGGAAGCATGTTAGGTTGTTATAGGTTGGATTAAAGTATGAAAAACCAACAAAAAGTGACATTACAAGCCCATGTGTTTTGGTACACTCGAGCCTATACCGAAACGTGGTGCCTGAAATGACCTTAGGGTTTCGAAACAGGGAGGGGCGTTTCAGTACATTTGGCTAGTAGAAGGTTGTGTTTCGAAATGGGTTTGAGGTAGTATCAAAGCGGCCCCGTGTACCAAAACAAACAACCTTGTTTCGAAACGGGCGTTTTGATATAGGGCAGCCTATACCAAAACACCTTACAATTAAGTTGGTTAGTGGAATCTTCTGAAGTTCTGATTCTTTACATTTTGATCCCTAAAATGTTGTGGATGCAATTAAATGAGTTTGGATTGTTGTTTTAAGTTGATATTTGATAGAGATGCATGTAATGTGATTCATTAAAGGCTGGTAACTTCAAAAGTGATGAAGTCCATGTATTTTGTAAAAATTACAAAAATGGTCCTTAAAATGTGATTATATACAATTGAGTCCCTATTTGTTGTTTGATCGAGTTGCAGGTTGTTCTGCTGTGAAGGTTATCACATACGTTGTATAAGAGCATCTAAAAAAGATATAATAAAAAAACTAGGGTCTTTTATTGAGGTAAACTTCCCGGATTACTTCAGTATTCCCCGTGTGACTCGTTCAGTTCGGTCTTTCGCCCAAACCGGGTCGAGGAAGAACAAACTACCATTACATATTTTCGCACATTTATAGGTTTCGTCAATGACGAGCCGACTAACATTAATCTTGCGCCTCGTAATGATGGAGTGCAATAGTGCCAACCTTTCTTCCGATACAGTTTCATTGTGAGTTGTTGGCATCAGATTCACCTTTAAGAAGTGATTCCATCCTCTCGGCTAGGGCTTCAATGCCATTTGTTTCATCATCCGGGGTCCCTTTGATGAAGTGATCCATGTCGTGCCAGGCTCACATAGTTCTGCCATCAGCTTCTTTGTCTTGGCATCAGTCATAGACTCGACATACTGCTTGTGTTCATCCTCCACATCCTCTAACTTAAACATGACATTAACAAGATGAGGCATTGGATGGTTTGGTTAAAGGAAGAAGAGAAAATATGGATCTTGGTTTCTTGCTTGAAAAAGAAATGGAGAAGTGAATGAGATTTGTTTCTTTAAACGACTAGGGTAGGTAGAAGGTAAAGAGTTTGAGTGTTTAATGGGATGTAATAAAGGTAGCCAAGTTAATTATAGATAATGATGTAAAATAAAAAGATTTCATTTGACAGGGGTTAAGTGATAATGATGATGTGATAAGGTGTAAGTGATAGGATAGGTTTAAGGAGTGAAGTGATAAGGTGATTAAGTTAAATTTAAATTTCAACTTAAAATTTTTGGGCGGCTAGGGTTTAAATTCAAAGAAAGATAATCTCTCTCTTTAATGGGTCGACTTTAATAAAGATAGGATAAATCTCTTCTTCCAGTATTTCAATTTGTCACATGCCAATCCTCTGCATTGGCATTCTGCCTGTCACACAAAATTCTCTCATTGTGTCTCATGCCATGTCCTGTCTCGTCATTATTCCTGGCGTACTAATATGCACAAAATAAAACAAAACCATTCAACACAGTAAAAGAAAATTTAAAACTAAAAGAAAAATAAACAAATAAAGAAAATGCTAAAAAAGAAAAACCTCTAATCCTAATATTTACAAAAATCAAACCATGAAGATGATCTTACAGTACCTCTGCCAAGAGGACAACCTCCTCGGCTTTCTTTTGATCACCTTCCAAATAGTCCTTCAATCGTTGGCCCTTGGTTGGTAGGTGGTAAGTTGTGACAATCCTTTGTTTGAATAGCCAACATAGAAAGCCAAAAATTGCTTTCGTTTGATCATGCCAAATTCTCGATTGCACAATGAAAGGGAATATTTTACCATGGTGGATTTGAACAACCACCTTAGAAAATCGAAGAATCTCTTTGTTTCCAGGCATAGTCATCCTCATCTTGTTCTAGAATCTTCATGAAATCATTAATTTTGAGCCGCGGTATCTCTGACATTTTTGTTACGGAAAAATTTTCCTGTTTCAGCTCTTTATTCTCAGTCATTTGGCATCCAATTTTCATTCCATCAACAAGCCATTTTAGCACACCTTGCTTCATGACATTAGTCTTAACTAGAATTGATCTTCTCTGTCCCTCAATTGTTTTGCCATCACAATTTTGGTTTATGGCACCAGCTTTCATTCCTTGGCAATTCAATGCAAGGTTCTCATCCAAAATTGATTCCATTGGCTCAACTGCATGGTATTCAATTTCATTTGTACATTTAAGAACTTTGAAATTGTCAACAATAATACATGCATGCCTTACCAAAGTAGGGTTGGTAAATGGTGGCTCAACTGGTTTTGTCACGATGGTGTTGGCATCTAACTGTTGTCTGGCATTGGATAGCGGTCTAGCATCAGATAGTGTTCTAGCATCAGCTAGTGGTATGGCATTATCAACCTATGCCTCTTCTTTCTCTACTTCCTTGGGTTCACCCGATGGCACTAATTTCTCTTCCTCGCAAATGATTGGTTGCTTGCCTTCGTTTTCTTAGTTTAGGATCTCATAATCCCCTTGAACTAGTTGTTTTGGCGTTCTGTTTAAGATGTTCAAAATTAGTGTCATGTGATTTTCAATTTTTTTGCTTGTTTCTTCAATCTCTTGACGTTGAGCATCCATCCTAGCTTTCACATCCTCCTTGAAGTGTAAGTTCTCTTGCCAAGACATGCGCGTTGTATCAGCAAAGTTGTAATCATCGTAGAAGTCTATTTGATCATCGTACGATTAGCTCGGCTGATATTGAGGACTGTTTTGCCATGAAATATGTGTTGCAGCCGCAATCATATTATCGTAAGCAAAAATATCAGCTCTTTGATCATAACATGGAAAATTTTGATGGTGATGCCATTGGTCGTAAGATCCGATAGTGTCTCTAATTCTCATTCTCCGATCCTCCATTTTCCGAGAAGTACCTAAAATAAATGAAACTAAAAATAATGTTAGAAAAATAAATAATAAAAGGAAAATATTCATAAACTAAAACAAGGACAAGTAAAAATCAAAACAATCAATTCCGTTGAAATCCCCGTCAACAGCGGCAAAAACTTGTTGCGACTCGCGTGAGTCTTGGCAAAAGAGGTAGAAAGCGTATTGGAAATGTAGTAAAAAACAGTGCCAAAGATTGAGTCTTTTGTGTGCAAGCATACACGGTTGACAAGTAACACAACAATAAGCTAAGTATTGACACAAAGATTGACTTCGAATTCGATTGTTTTGAATGTTTACTTGTTGATGAAATATATTGTTTATTTTGGAAATGATTTTGAAAATAATGCAAAGGCAAGAAAAGTAAAATAAGATAAGGTTGGCAATAGGAGTCTCAAATTAATGATGTGCGTTGGCAAAGGATGCTTGTTTTTCACGTTATTCATGTCATGCCAGCTTCTAATAATGTCATGCCTTGGCATTGTTTTCTGAGCATATTCAAATTGGAAAGGCCTCTTTCGATGGTCATTTCCATAAATTGGTCGTGTAAAAACCCCTATATATCGATAGTGGATATTTTTTTTCACAAACCCATTTTATTAAGATCCAATCTATACTCCTAAGGGGTAGATTTAACTTCCAAAGTAACTCCATCTACTTAAACATCTTCTCTCGAAGCATCTCGCCTTTGTAACGCCCCAATTTTGGGCTTGGAAGTTTTGGGTTTGGACCGGTGCGGTCGGAGTGCGATTCGAATATAAAAAGGTGAATTTAGGAAGCCTAGTTCCGGTTGCATTAAAAATATGGAAAAATGTCTTAAAATCCTCTTTTATTATATATAAGAGAATGGTGGAATCAATTTTACAAAATGAGGTTTGGAAGGGTGACATTTTGGTTAGTGACCAAAATGTAATTTTTGAAAACTGTGTGACTGTTTTAAAAAGGGTTGAAACTTTGAATCTTTAAGGAGCTATTTACCCTAAAGGAGTTTCTCCAGATTTTTCTTAAATATTAATTGATTAATTAATGGTTTTAAAAATAAAAGAAAAGGGAGGGAAGATATTTTGGCATTTTCCAACTAACTTTTCCTAAATTCCATTTTCCTTTTGTCTCATCTTTTTCTCTCAAACCAAACACTTTCTCCAGCACATTTTCCCTCTGATTTTGTCATCTAAATAACACAATTCAATCCTCTTTTGATCTCTAATCATCTCTTCAACAAAACCTTTGCATTTGCTATTTGGATTTTCAAGAATCTTGGTTCCAAAAAGGGAGAAACTCAAGTTTAGAGGTCTGAACGTCCTTCTCCTCTAAATTCTCAGTTCTTTACTGAAATTCCCAAGTTCTCAATCCTTAATTTGTGTTTTATAAAAGGTTTTGTACATGTGTTCTTGATCTTGGCTTTAAAATGCAAGATTTGGTTGGTTTTTGATAAAATTCGTATGATCTGTTTGGGCAGTGTTTTGAGGTGTCTTTTTGATGTTAAATGAATGTTAAATTGATGAGAAATTGAGGTTTAATCAATGCAATCCCGGATAGGTTGATTTTCCTAAGTTTTGCTTGAGTTCTTGGTTGTTTTTGGAGTGATCTTGATGATCTGTTATAGCTGGAGGTATAAGGACGTGGTTAGATCCTTTTTGGATGTTAATTGAGGTTTATGAATGATTAGATTTGATGGATCTTGGCTGGGAAGTGTTGTGGAGTTGTTTGGATGCATTTTCGGTTGTGTTTGGTAGCCGAAAATGGAGTGTGGATGGGAGCAGCGAGTTTAGGTGCTTTCATTGAAGATATTAATGCATGATGATGCATTAATCCTCTGCTTTGATGTGTTTAAAACATGGGAGTCATCTTTGGATCCTTGTGGTGGTGATCCGGAAGCTTGATTGGTGTTTCGGCAAGTGGCGAAACGGAATCGGTTAGTGGATTTTGGTTTTCAGCTTTGAAACCAATGTTTTGAAGGTTTGGGAGCTTAGTTTAAGTCTGAGCAACTTAGCTAAGCTCAAGAGTAAGTTTTCGGAAAAACTCTCTTGATGATGAACCATGGATTGGTTGTATGCAATGTGGTTTGTTTGCATGTTTTAAATCCTGTTTTGAAAGCATATTAGCATGTTTATTTGCTGAGGTTATAAGCCATGTGTTGAAGGATGCTCAAGGTAAGAGATCCTTGTTTTTGAACATTGTTTAAATGTGGTTTGATGCTTAAAGATGCATGATGTTTATGGCTTTGTTAAATGCTTTTAAACAGTGGAATATTGTTGTTAATGATGCATATTGGCAAGTGATGGTTAAGGTCACAAAGGTGGTTAAAAGTCCTTGTGTGAGCCTTGTTTATTTAAGAACAACATGGTGGTTAAAAGTCCATGGTTGGTTCTTGGTTAAGATCACAAAGGTGGTTAAAAGTCCTTGTGTGAATCTTGTGTATTTTAAGAACAACATGGTGTTTAAAAGTCCATGGTTGATTCTTGGTTAAGGTTACAAAGGTGGTTAAAATTCCTTGTGTAAGCCTTGTTTATTTAAGAACACCAAGGTGTTTAAAAGTCCTTGGGTGATTCTTGTTAAGGACACAAAGGTGTTTAAAAGTCCTTGTGTGGTCCTTGGAAATTGTAAGAACATCATGGTGTTTAAAAGTCCATGGATGATTCTTGTGAAGGACACAATGGTGTTTAAAAGTCCATGTGTGGTCCTTGGAAATTGTAAGATCACAATGGTGTTTAAAAGTCCATGTGTGGATCTTATGTTGATTGTATCACTTGTGGCCAATATGACATGTTATAAACTTGAAGCATGAATTGCTTGTTTTAAATGCTTATGTGCATGTTCAAATGATGATTTGAATTAAGGTTTATAAATGTGTTTTGTAAATGCATTATTGTGTGGTTTTAAATGAGCATTCCTCACTAAGCTATTTGCTTACGCTCTCTCTTTTCTTAAACCAATAATGCAGAGCATTGAAGTGCATTTTGGGGCAGCAGGGAAGCCAAGAATCCAAGTGAAGGTTTTAAGCTCATGTATGGTGAACATTTTCCTAAAACTATTAGCTTTTGGGTATTTGGCAATGGGGGACCTATGTTGTTGTTTTGGGAGATGTTTTGGACTCCCTAAGTTGGTTTTATGTTGATTAATGATGTTGGAACTTGTATTTGGCCTTTGTGAGGTGGTTCGGTATATTGATGCTTGAATGGTTTTCTAAGTAGGATGCATGCCTATAGAATTGGGGATTTTCATAATTGATGCCATGATGGTGTTTCGTTGATGCAAATATGTTCCTTGTATGTTGAATGACTTTGCTGGTAAAATTTGGTGGCATTTGGAGCATGTTTGATGGGTCAATTGTGTGATTATTCAGCTAATTTTCTGCAATCTGGGCAGGCCGTATCGAAACGGGTGCTACCGTTTCGGAACATGGGCCTGAAATGGCCTAGGCGTTCCGAAACGGGAGGAACCGTTCCGGAACGGAAATGCTACTGCCAAGCCATGTTTCGGAACCCGTTTCGGAACGGTCCCGCGTTTCGGAACAGGTCCTCCCTGTTTCGGAACACTCGACCGTTGGGCTCTGAATTTGATGGTTATATGTTTTGGAATGTTTGCGTTTTAGTCCTGAACTTTGATATTGCAATTGAATGAGTTTGAAATGTCCGTTTGAGCTGAAATTTGGCAGAGAAGCATGAAAGATGATTAATTTCATATTGGTAACTTTTAATTGGGTTAAGTCCCTATAATTTTCAGAATTTACAAATTGGTCCCTAAAGTTGTAATTTGTGCAATTGAGTCCCTGAATGTTCTCTGTTTGCTACGATCTTTGAGTATGCTGATCTGATGAACATATCTAGGGTTATTGTGCATCTAGACAAGATTAAAAACAAAAAAAGGGTCGTTAATAAAGGTTGACTTTTGGGTTGACTTTGATTTTCCCCGTGTAAACTTCTTAATTCGGGTCAACCGTCTTGGCCGGGTTAAGGGGGTTACATTTGGTGGTATCAGAGCTGAGTTTTCGAGTAATTGGGAATGATTATGTGAGTGATTAAAGTATGTATGTTTTGTATGCTTGTTGAGTGAAAGCATGTTGAGTGAGTTGTAAATGTGTTGCAATTGTGGTGTATGTTGTGGTGAAGCATGTTGTGGGTACCCATTGCCAAATCAAAGCTAATGTAATGATGTTGTTTTTAAGTGGAAATGAGCTTGAGTACTTGGATTGCTTACCTTGCTGAGCCTAACTTGTTTTATTGCATTGTGATTGTATTGTTAGAGTATGGCACCTCGTAGAGAAGTAAGGGTTAATACGCGAGCTATGGCTCAAAGTGAAAATGAAGAGAACGTTGAGAATGCTATGGATTTACCTCCTCCACCTGGTGGTGGTGCTGAGGGTGAAGGAGCTGGAGTTGCAGCTGGTGCTGGGGTCGCTGGACCTGAAGCTGGTCAGGGGCAAGCTGTTCCTGACATGACAATGTTAGTGCAAGCTATTGCTGGTGCTTTTCGAGCAGCGGTAGCTGGAGCTCAAGGAGTTGGGCATCAGGGAGATGCTGGAGTTAGACTACCCTTGGAACGCTTGCGCAGTCTGGGAGGGATTGAGTTCAGGGGTTTGTCTGCGGAAGGTTCTGAATCTTGGTTAGAGAGTACCAAGAGAATCTTGGGGCAGATGAGTTGCACTGATGTGCAGAAGCTGGGGTGTGTGGTATCCTTGCTACAGGATGATGCATATACATGGTGGACAACCACTATCTCTGGGATGGCAGAGGCTGATGTAACTTGGACGTTCTTCCAGAATGCGTTCAAGAGAAGGTATCTAGGTGTGAGATACCTAGATGAAAAGAAGAGGGAGTTCATGTTTCTTACCCAGGGGAGCATGTCTGTGGCTGAGTATGAGGTTCAGTTTGTCCGACTCAGTCAGTACGCACTTGAGCTTGTCCCGGATGAGCGGGAGAGGTGTGAAAGGTTCCGTTATGGTTTAGTGACGGAAGTAAAGATGTATGTGCTGGCTACCGAGTATAGTGATTTTGATGTGCTGGTGGGCCGAGCAAAGGACATTGAGATGAACTTGGGCTTATCTTCTAGAAGTGCTGGTTCTGGTGCTGGAAAGCGAGTTGCTGAGTATAGTTCCGGTGGTGGACGGAACAAGAGGGGACGTGATCAGAGGTATCAGTCCTCAGCTAAGCGAGGTGGTGGTGCGCCTGCTCGGGGAGGCAACGCTAGAGTTGATCCGAGCGCGTGTTGGACATGTGGTTCGCGTGGCCATATGAAACGTGATTGTCCTCGAGCTGTGAGGGAGGTGCAAGCTCCTGTTGTGGCAGCTGGTAATTCGTGCTGGAACTATGGATCTACGGATCACTTGAGGAGAGAGTGTCCTATGTTGGCGGGTGGCCAAGTACATGCTCCTGTTGTTGTTGCACCACAGAGAGGTCGTGGGCGCGGCCGTGGTAACTTTCAGCGGAGAGAGGAAGGTGGTCGGGGAGTGGCCCATGTTGTGGCTATTCAGCCTGAGGGTGGCGGTCAAGCCAGGGTGTATGCTCAGCGAGAGGGGAGGAATGACGCGGATGTGATCGCAGGTACTTTTACTTTGCAATCCTTGTCATTACTTTCCTTGATTGATTCTGGATCTACGCAGTCATACATATTGCGTGAGCATGCTGAATTGCTTGGTTTGCCTGTTGAGTCTTTGGATGTTGGTGTGCGTGTCACTAGTTCTTTTGGCGAGACTGTTGTGACTCGAAAGCTTTATAGGAGATGTCCTTTGGTTGTTCAAGATCATGTTTTTCCTGTTGATCTCATGGAGTTACCTTTCTATGGTTTTGATGTAATCCTTGGTATAGATTGGCTTGCTGAGCATCATGCTGTGGTAGATTGTGAAAATAAGCGAGTTTCGTTGAAGCTTGTGGATGATTATGAGGTAGTTGTGGTTGGTGAGAATGTGAAGTTTCTTGCCAATGTGGTGTCTACATTGGAGGCGAGCCGGATGCTGAGGTAAGGTTGTGAAGCTTATCTAGCTTTTGTGATGAATCCTAGCTCTAAGGAGTTGCGTGTGCAAGATATCAGGATTGTGAAAGATTTTCCAGGTGTGTTTCCTGAGGAGTTGCCTGGATTGCCTCCTAATCGCGAAGTGGAGTTTGGGATTGAGCTGTACGAGAATACAACTCCTGTGTCTATTACCTCTTATAGAATGGCACCCAAAGAGTTGAAGGAGCTGAAGACGCAGTTGCAAGAGTTGCTTGATCGTGGGTTCATTCGGCCGAGTGTGTCACCTTGGGGTGCACCGGTCTTGTTTGTGAAGAAGAAGGATGGCACTATGAGAATGTGCATTGATTATCGTCAGCTGAACAAGTTGACTATCAAGAATCGGTATCCTTTGCCGAGAATTGATGATCTCTTTGATCAATTTCAGGGAGCAGCTGTGTTCTCTAAGATTGACTTGAGGTCAGGATATTACCAGTTGAAGGTGAAGGATGTGGATGTGCCTAAGACAGCTTTCAGGACAAGGTATGGGCATTATGAGTTCCTTGTGATGCCGTTTGGTTTGACAAATGCTCCTGCAGCTTTCATGGACATGATGAATCGTGTGTTTCATGAATACCTGGACAAGTTTGTTGTGGTGTTCATTGATGATATCCTCGTGTACTCGCGTAATGAGGAGGAGCATGAAGAGCATTTGAGGATTGTGTTGCAAGCTTTGTTGGAGAATCAGCTTTATGCTAAGCTGAGCAAGTGTGAGTTCTGGTTAAGTGAAGTGGTGTTTCTTGGGCATGTGGTTTCTGCTGAGGGGATTCGTGTTGATCCTCAGAAGATTGAGGCGGTGATGAATTGGAAGGTTCCTAAGTCTGTTCATGAGGTTCGTAGTTTCCTTGGTTTGGCAGGGTACTACCGGAGGTTTGTGGATGGGTTTTCTAAGATTGCTGCACCTTTGACAAAGTTGTTGCAGAAGGATGTTAAGTATGAGTGGACGAAAGCGAGACAGCAGGCTTTTGAGAAGCTTAAGGCAGCTTTGACGCAAGCTCCTATCTTGGTTCAACCTGAATCAGGGAAAGAGTTTGTGGTCTATAGTGATGCGTCCTATGTTAGTTTGGGATGTGTGTTGATACAAGAGGGTAAGGTGGTGGCTTATGCATCGCGGCAGTTGAAGGTGCATGAGCGCAATTACCCTACGCATGATATTGAGTTGGCTGCGGTGGTTTTTGCTTTGAAGATCTGGAGACATTACATGTATGGTGAGAAGTGTACTGTGTACACGGATCACAAGAGTTTGAAGTATCTGATGTCTCAGAAGGAGTTGAATCTTAGGCAGCGACGTTGGGTGGAGTTGCTCAAGGATTATGATTTGACGATTGAGTATCACCCTGGAAAGGCTAATGTGGTAGCGGATGCCTTGAGTAGAAAGGTAGTTGTTGAGCTGAGGGCTATGTTTGCCAGTTTGAGTATTTCGCGCGATGGTGGTCTTGTGGCTGAGTTGCAAGTGAAACCATCTTTGGTTCAGTTGATTAAGGAAAAGCAGTTGTTGGATGATTCCTTGGTACCGCATGTTCAGGATATCGCGGAGGGTAGGTCTTCGGATTTCTGTTTTAATGATGATGGAGTGTTGTGTTTTGGGAGTCGGATAGTGGTGCCCAATGATGCTGAGTTGAGGCGTGCTATTCTGACTGAAGGTCATAGTAGTCCTTTTGCTATGCATCCTAGTAGTACTAAGATGTATCGTGATCTTCGTGATGAGTACTATTGGGTGGGTTTAAAGAAAGATGTTGCAGAGTTTGTGAGCAAGTGTATGGTGTGTCAGCGAGTTAAGGCTGAGCATCAGGTTCCTTCAGGGTTGTTGCAACCGTTGAGAATCCCTGAATGGAAGTGGGAAAGGATTACCATGGATTTTGTATCTGGTTTGCCTTTGTCACCATCAAAGAAGAATTCGGTGTGGGTGATTGTGGATCGCCTGACGAAGTGTGCGCATTTCTTGCCTGTGCATACTACGTATTCGTTGGATAAGCTTGCGGAGCTGTACATTGCTGAGATTGTGCGGCTGCATGGTGTGCCTAAGTCGATTGTGTCAGATAGGGATCCGAGGTTTACATCGCGTTTCTGGCAGTGTTTGCATCAAGCTTTGGGTACACGGTTGAATTTCAGTACATCCTATCATCCTCAGTCGGATGGTCAGTCCGAGCGTGTTATTCAGATTTTGGAGGATATGTTGAGGTGCTGCGTGATTGAGTTCCAGGGCTCTTGGGAGAAACATTTGCCTTTGGTGGAGTTTGCTCATAACAATAGTTATCAGGCAAGTATTCAAATGGCACCTTATGAAGCTTTGTACGGGAGGAAGTGTAGGACTCCTCTTTGTTGGGCTGAAACGGGTCAGAAGTTGGTTTCGATACCGTCTTTGTTGAAAGGAACCACCGAGAAGGTGAAGCTCATTTGTGAGCGTTTGAAGGCAGCTTCTGATCGGCAAAAGTCTTACGCGGATTTGAAGCGTAAGGAGATTGAGTATGCGGTGGGTGACCGTGTGTTTCTGAAGGTTTCGCCTTGGAAAAAGGTGATGAGGTTTGGCCGGAAGGGTAAGTTGAGCCCTAGGTACATTGGACCATACGAGGTGATTGAACGTGTGGGTCCTGTTGCGTACAAGTTGAGGTTACCTCAAGAGTTGGAAAGATTCATGATGTGTTTCATGTTTCTATGCTCCGGAAATATAGATCGGATCCTTCACATGTGATGCATGTGGAAGAAGTGGAATTGAATCCGGATTTGACCTATGATGAGGAACCGGTGAGGATTCTGGATTCGGACAGCAAAGTTCTTCGAGGCAAGACCATTGAGTTGGTAAAGGTGTTGTGGAAGCATCGTGGTGTTGAAGAAGCCACGTGGGAACGGAAGGATGACATGCTGAAGCAGTTTTCGTACCTCTTTCCTTCAGGTAAATTTCGAGGACGAAATTTCTTAAGGGGGGGAGAGTTGTAACGCCCCAATTTTGGGCTTGGAAGTTTTGGGTTTGGACCGGTGCGGTCGGAGTGCGATTCGAATATAAAAAGGTGAATTTAGGAAGCCTAGTTCGGGTTGCATAAAAATATGGAAAAATGTCTTAAAATCCTCTTTTATTATATATAAGAGAATGGTGGAATCAATTTTACAAAATGAGGTTTGGAAGGGTGACATTTTGGTTAGTGACCAAAATGTAATTTTTGAAAACTGTGTGACTGTTTTAAAAAGGATTGAAACTTTGAATCTTTAAGGAGCTATTTACCCAAAAGGAGTTTCTCCAGATTTTTCTTAAATATTAATTGATTAATTAATGGTTTTAAAAATAAAAGAAAAGGGAGGGAAGATATTTTGGCATTTTCCAACTAACTTTTCCTAAATTCCATTTTCCTTTTCTCTCATCTTTTTCTCTCAAACCAAACACTTTCTCCAACACATTTTCCCTCTGATTTTGTCATCTAAATAACACAATTCAATCCTCTTTTGATCTCTAATCATCTCTTCAACAAAACCTTTGCATTTGCTATTTGGATTTTCAAGAATCTTGGTTCCAAAAAGGGAGAAACTCAAGTTTAGAGGTATGAACGTCCTTCTCCTCTAAATTCTAGGTTCTTTACTGAAATTCCCAAGTTCTCAATCCTTAATTTGTGTTTTATAAAAGGTTTTGTACATGTGTTCTTGATCTTGGCTTTAAAATGCAAGATTTGGTTGGTTTTTGATAAAATTCGTATGATCTGTTTGGGCAGTGTTTTGAGGTGTCTTTTTGATGTTAAATGAATGTTAAATTGATGAGAAATTGAGGTTTAATCAATGCAATCCCGGATAGGTTGATTTTCCTAAGTTTTGCTTGAGTTCTTGGTTGTTTTTGGAGTGATCTTGATGATCTGTTATAGCTGGAGGTATAAGGACGTGGTTAGATCCTTTTTGGATGTTAATTGAGGTTTATGAATGATTAGATTTGATGGATCTTAGCTGGGAAGTGTTGTGGAGTTGTTTGGGTGCATTTTCAGTTGTGTTTGGTAGCCGAAAATGGA
Source organism: Hibiscus tridactylites (assembly GCA_958450335.1). NCBI lineage: Eukaryota > Viridiplantae > Streptophyta > Magnoliopsida > Malvales > Malvaceae > Hibiscus > Hibiscus tridactylites. The sequence continues at coordinate 58,466,663 of OY288270.1, read as the reverse complement.
GTGTGGATGGGAGCAGCGAGTTTAGGTGCTTTCATTGAAGATATTAATGCATGATGATGCATTAATCCTCTGCTTTGATGTGTTTAAAATAGGGGAGTCATCTTTGGATCCTTGTGGTGGTGATCCGGAAGCTTGATTGGTGTTTCGGCAAGTGGCGAAACGGAATCGGTGAGTGGATTTTGGTTTTCAGCTTTGAAACCAATGTTTTGAAGGTTTGGGAGCTTAGTTTAAGTCTGAGCAACTTAGCTAAGCTCAAGAGTAAGTTTTCGGAAAAACTCTCTTGATGATGAACCATGGATTGGTTGTATGCAATGTGGTTTGTTTGCATGTTTTAAATCCTATTTTGAAAGCATATTAGCATGTTTATTTGCTGAGGTTATAAGCCATGTGTTGAAGGATGCTCAAGGTAAGAGATCCTTGTTTTTGAACATTGTTTAAATGTGGTTTGATGCTTAAAGATGCATGATGTTTATGGCTTTGTTAAATGCTTTTAAACAGTGGAATATTGTTGTTAATGATGCATATTGGCAAGTGATGGTTAAGGTCACAAAGGTGGTTAAAAGTCCTTGTGTGAGCCTTGTTTATTTAAGAACAACATGGTGGTTAAAAGTCCATGGTTGGTTCTTGGTTAAGATCACAAAGGTGGTTAAAAGTCCTTGTGTGAATCTTGTGTATTTTAAGAACAACATGGTGTTTAAAAGTCCATGGTTGATTCTTGGTTAAGGTTACAAATGTGGTTAAAATTCCTTGTGTAAGCCTTGTTTATTTAAGAACACCAAGGTGTTTAAAAGTCCTTGGGTGATTCTTGTTAAGGACACAAAGGTGTTTAAAAGTCCTTGTGTGGTCCTTGGAAATTGTAAGAACATCATGGTGTTTAAAAGTCCATGGATGATTCTTGTTAAGGACACAATGGTGTTTAAAAGTCCATGTGTGGTCCTTGGAAATTGTAAGATCACAATGGTGTTTAAAAGTCCATGTGTGGATCTTATGTTGATTGTATCACTTGTGGCCAATATGACATGTTATAAACTTGAAGCATGAATTGCTTGTTTTAAATGCTTATGTGCATGTTCAAATGATGATTTGAATTAAGGTTTATAAATGTGTTTTGTAAATGCATTATTGTGTGGTTTTAAATGAGCATTCCTCACTAAGCTATTTGCTTACGCTCTCTCTTTTCTTAAACCAATAATGCATAGCATTGAAGTGCATTTTGGGGCAGCAGGGAAGCCAAGAATCCAAGTGAAGGTTTTAAGCTCATGTATGGTGAACATTTTCCTAAAACTATTAGCTTTTGGGTATTTGGCAATGGGGGACCTATGTTGTTGTTTTGGGAGATGTTTTGGACTCCCTAAGTTGGTTTTATGTTGATTAATGATGTTGGAACTTGTATTTGGCCTTTGTGAGGTGGTTCGGTATATTGATGCTTGAATGGTTTTCTAAGTAGGATGCATGCCTATAGAATTGGGGATTTTCATAATTGATACCATGATGGTGTTTCGTTGATGCAAATATGTTCCTTGTATGTTGAATGACTTGCTGGTAAAATTTGGTGGCATTTGGAGCATGTTTGATGGGTCAATTGTGTGATTATTCAGCTAATTTTCTGCAATCTAGGCAGGCCGTATCGGAACGGGTGCTACCGTTTCGGAACAGGGGCCTGAAATGGCCTAGGCGTTCCGAAACGGGAGGAACCGTTTCGGAACGGAAATGCTACTGCCAAGCCATGTTTCGGAACCCGTTTCGGAACGGTCCCGCGTTTCGGAACAGGTCCTCCCTATTTCGGAACACTCGACCGTTGGGCTCTGAATTTGATGGTTATATGTTTTGGAATGTTTGCGTTTTAGTCCTGAACTTTGATATTGCAATTGAATGAGTTTGAAATGTCCGTTTGAGCTGAAATTTGGCAGAGAAGCATGAAAGATGATTAATTTCATATTGGTAACTTTTAATTGGGTTAAGTCCCTATAATTTTCAGAATTTACAAATTGGTCCCTAAAGTTGTAATTTGTGCAATTGAGTCCCTGAATGTTCTCTGTTTGCTACGATCTTTGAGTATGCTGATCTGATGAACATATCTAGGGTTATTGTGCATCTAGACAAGATTAAAAAGAAAAAAAAGGGTCGTTAATCAAGGTTGACTTTCGGGTTGACTTTGATTTTCCCCGTGTAAACTTCTTAATTCGGGTCAATCGTCTAGGCCGGGTTAAGGGGGTTACAGCCTTAGTATCCAACAACTTGATCATTGCCACCCAAGATTGATAAGATATTGAGGTGCAATAGGTCAACAGTGTCAGCTCTCGCTTGGCATAGTATTTAGGAAACATCAAAGTATGCCAGATAGAAAAAACAATGTCGAAGCATTTTCATTATTAAAAACTTAACATAAAAACAGCAATCAACACAAACATCCTCCACCAACTATTAAATTAGTTTATGGTGAGGGTAGCAACCAAAAAACCTTCAATGTTTTGAGAATACATCATTATTTGAAAGAAGATAAAAACAAATAAATAAAGAGGATGGGGGAGAAGGGATCTCTCGAACCAACCCTTCAAGATCTAGACTCCCAATCAAGCTGGTCAAACCATGTCTCCTTGGTGCAGTTGGTCGTCGATGGATCATTCTCCACCTCCCCTTGAATGCTTGCTTGATCCTTCTTTAAATAGGCGTGCGGAGAAGCCCTATGATAAGCCTTTGTATTTGAAATTTGAATGTGCAAGGGATAAGGCTTGTGATCACCTTTATCTAGATTTGAAGTGATAAGATGATTAGGTGATAAGTTGATCAGGTTAGGTCTGACGTCATTTTACCATCGATCCTTTGGAAACCAAACTTGGAATCATTCTACCAACCAATTTTGGCACTATTTTCTGCTACTTTTTCGCAATTTGGTCCAATTGCTATTTTCTCGCAGCCTGATTTAGTCCTATTTTTACAGGTTCAATAGCTTCTTGGCCTGGAATCAAATTCCTCTTCCCTGTCAACCAGTGCTTGGCTTTGTTTGGTCCATTTGTGCCAACAACATCTCAACAATCTATTTGGCATTCCTTTCTGCGCTGCTCTTTTCTGCCAATTGCTATGTCAAAACCTACAAAATTATCAACAAAACAACCTTTCACACTGGCATAGACAAAATTCCAAGCTTCTTATGCAAATGCATGAATTTAACATCTAAATGCAACTAAATGTACTCAAAAGCAAGCAAAAGGATTTTAATATAGGCATAAAAATAGTACTTTTGAGGAGGTAACAAAGGACCATAATGATGTTTTTGAAGAAGAAACCATCACTCCCCCCACATACGAGAGTGATGAACTAGATTCTAAACACGTGAAATACATTGATGATGAGTTAGGTTAAACACTCGAGGTTTGGCGACATAAAGAGATAATGAACACCACTTGTTCTTCCAAGAGATGGTTAAACTTCTTATCATACCAAGCACCATTAATTCAAACAAACCAATTTCTTCATCCACCTTCACCAAGGGGTTTTCATGCTATGCTACTATATCATATTGTTCTTATGTTTAGGTCATTTTTTCATTGCTTAAGGACAAGCAACATATTAAGTTTGGGGTATTTGATGAGTGTGTCAAGAACATATACTTTAGACCCTTTTAGCATATTGCATGTATTCGAAAGCATATTGTTGAATTTAGGAGTAGTTTGCATATAGTTATGGAGTCATGGTGCTTGAGCTTAATGTTTATCTATATTGGTGCTATTAAAGGGAAAGGTAGTGTCTTATAGTGGTGCTTGCGCAATACGTAATGAAGCAGTGGAGCAGCATTCTCTCGTGATGGACTGGATCCACAACATTAATGTGCCGCTGGAGACAAATCTTTAATCCTTTAATGTGATTTAATGTGTGGTCCCCTCTCTTTTATTGAGTCGTTGATGACGTGGAAAGCAAAGATCCCTTTTAATTAATCATATCAAACTTTATTAAAAGCATTTGACAATATATTCTTTTATTGGCATTTAGTGAACCAAAAGTAGAAAATGATAGGGTTTCTACTTATTATAAAAGGCAAGGGAATACCACAAGAAAGAGGATGTTGCACTTAACACACAAAAAACATAGAGAAGCTTTTACTCAAGGAAGAAGAATCATTTGTCTTCTTCATCGAAGAACCACCATTTTTTAAGGTTAAGAGGAGTCTACAAATGATGAAAAGCTATCAAGAGAGGCTTTAGGAGTTTTAAGCGTTTAGCAACATTTTGAGGCCACGAAGAAGAAATCTAAGGACACTTTGAATTTCTCTCTCTTGATTTATCGACTGCCATGTTTTTAATTGTTTTTATTATGGATGTCATTTTCTCAAACATTATCTAAATAATTTTCTCGTGTTTTATTGTTTTAGGATTATATGTTTTAAATACTTGTTCAATCTTATAACTTCTTTTCCTTACCTATCATGTTCATTGTTCTTCATGCCTAATTATTGTAAGAGCTATTGAGAGAGGCCTTTTAATTGTTGATGTGTGGCTGATTATCGAGAGAGTTAAGTTAGAAAAACATGAATAGTGGAGCTTAAGATGTTAACTTGGATTCTAATTTGTCTTAGACATAAGTTTACGGTTTCAACGAATAATAAGGGGAACTTGAATAAACGATAAGTTGTTAGGGTTCGCACATACATGTATTACCATAGATGAAGATCTAATTGATTTATGCAAATATTTTTTGCCAACTCTTATAACATTGAAATGGTAATTAGCATAGTTCCTAAGCAATAACCACAACATCCATAATTATCTGAATCTTTGCTACAACAACTATTTGTCTTTTGATTATTGATTAATCTTTAATTTTTATTATTGCATTTAGTTTATAATTCCATTCACCACATGTCATTATTTCACTAACTCTTTCGTGCAATTGGTTTGAGTTTATCACTCTAATCCTTGTGTGTTCGACGCTCTACTTATTAATTTAAAACTTGAGTGACAAGTATACTTCCTCTAATTGTATGTAACACCCCAGTTTTGGGCCTAGAGTTTTTAAAGGCGGTTTAGGGTTTAATGTATCTAGATTAGAGATTTAAGTTAGTTTAGAGTCGGTTTAGGAAAATCTTAGTTCGGGATGTGATAAAATCATGTGGAAATTTTCTAAAATCCTAATTAAATATTTAGTGGGGGAAAGTGAAATCAATTTTGGAAAATGAATTTTGGAAAGTCGACATTTAGGTTTGGTGACCAAAATGTAAAAATTGAAAATTTTGTTTTAATGGCTAAATCGAAGAGAGCCAAAACTCTCCAAAACTTTAATTAAATGTTTTAAATGAGTTTGTGTTTTAAATGATTTAATTAAATGTTTTAATAAAAGAGTTTCATTAAAAGAGATTTTAATATCATAAACATTTTCTTACGTAACTACTTTTCTCCTAAACTTTTCTCTCAACTTTCTCAGCAGCAAAACTCTCTTTTCATCACTAAAATCTCCAGCGATTCATCTCATTTTATCTACTTTTGATTCCTAAATGATGCCCATGGATTTCTACTTCAACTAACTAGAATTTTCTTGATGGATTTCATCGAAATCATTGAAAATCAAGGGGAAAGCTTGTGTTAGAGTTTTGTTTAATAACAAGATTTTGTAATTGAATTGATGAAAATTGCTAAATTAAGCTTTGTGAGATGGATTTTCAAGATTCTCCTTTGGGCATTGTTTTTATTGATTTGAGAATGATTTTAAACTTGATTTGGATGCTAAATGATGTGAGAATAATGGTTTTGTAATAATAATCCCGAAATAGGATGGATCTCTAATTGTTAGATTGTTAGATTTTGGGATTTTGAGGTGTTAGTGTGAAATATAAGTTGTTGGTGGTATAAGGACGAAATTAGGATGATTTTGGATGTTGAATGATGGTTAAAATGTGAAGTAAGTGTTAGATTATGCATGGGATGAGTTTAGAGAGCCATTGAAGGTGATTTCAGTTGTTTTGGATAGGTATTTTGGTGTTTAGGGCATAGCAGCGAGATTGTTTAAGTTGATGTGATTTTAATGCATTATGATGCATTAAACCTCTGTTCTTGTGTGGTATAAATAAGGGAGATTTCATTGGAAGCAATCAATGAAGCTTCGGGGGCTTCAGACGCTTAAATTAGCGTCGGCGAATCTTGGTTTCGCGAGTCGGTGAGTGTAAATGAGTTTTCCAGCTTTGAAACACTTAAAAGGTGGTTTTAGGAACTTAGTGTAAGCTTGAAACGCTTTACAAAGTTTGCATGTAAGTAAATTGATTTTCTCCCTCGGATTGTGCTATTATAAATTGTTTATGCACTTGATTTTAAAGCATGTTACCTACTCTTTTAAAGCATGAATTTGTAACACCCCATTTTTTGCCTAGATATTTTAGGCATCGGGTTAGGTTGGTCGAACCTAGAAATGGAGATTCGAGTCTTTAGAAATGGTTCAGGGAAATCATGGTTCGGGATAAGATAAAAATATGGTGAAATTTTCTAAAATTATCTAAAAGCATATAAATGGGATTGGTAAAATCAATTTTACAAAGTGGATTTTGAGACGTGTACATTTTGGGCAATAACCAAAATGTAAAGATTTAAAACTCTGGAAAAAGTGTAAATTTCAAAGGAGACTAAAATTCATAGAATATTTAGGGAGCTTTTTGGAAATTAAGAATTTTCTTCTTATTGGCATGTGATTTTATAGTTTTAATTAAATTTGAAGAGGGAGGTTTTATTAAAAAGAGGTAGTTATTTTGTTAAATCAGTTTTTACGTAACTTTTCCATTTCTTATTTTCTTTTCAGCCAATCATTCCCTATTTTCTCTCAATTTCCAGAATTCCTTTTCATTATTTTGCTCTTTTGATTTAAAGCACCTTTCCAAAGATTATTCTCACTGATTTACAAGATTTTCTTAAAGCGTCATGAGTTAAAAACATGCCCATTGGAAGAAAAGCAAGAATTGGAGGTAATTTCGTGCTACTCCACTAATCAAGGTTCTTTAATGAAATTCCAAAATATTTGACACTTGATTTAGGTTTTTAATTGAGGTTTTAATGTTGATTTGGTAAAAATATCGAAATCTTGCTAAAAGAGGGATTAAAATGTGATTTTTGTACTTGCTTGGTTTTGGTTCAGTTGAGGTGGTTTCTAATCATGTTTTGGAAGAATATTGATGCTGATAATGAGTTTTGATCATTATACTCCCGAAATCATTGAGATCTCTAATTGTTAGTTTGTTAGATATTGGGTTTTTAGGTTGTTAATGTTAAATATGAGTTGTTGAGGTATAAAGATGATATTAAGATGTTTTTGGATGTTGATTTATGGTTAAAATGTATTGGAAGTGTTTGTTGATGGTTGGGTTGAGTTTAGTGATTAATCGAAGGTGATTTCGGATGGGTATTTTGATGCTTTTGGGGCAGAGCAACGAGATTTTAGTGTTTGCATGTGGTTTTAATGCATTGAGATGCATTAATCCTCTGTTCATGTACGATATAAATAGGGGAGGATTCTTCGGAAGCAATCGACAAAGTTTCAGGAACTTTAGACGCTTGATTTTTGCATCAGCGAATGAGGGTTTGCGAGTCGATGAGTGGAAATGGGGTTTCCAGCTTTGAAACATGTTAAAAGTGGTTTGGGGAACTTAGTGTAAGCTTGAAATGCTTTACTAAGTTCAGAAGTAAGTAAAGTGATTTTCTCCCTCGGATTGTGCTATTATAAGTTGTGGATGCACTTGATTTTATGTGTTACTTGCTATTTTAAAGCATGATTTTGGGTAAGTGATTTGCTGTTTATGATGTCATATTGTTGAAGGATGCACTACGTAAGTGATCCTTGTAAGTATGTGTTTATATTTGTTTTATGAAGCATGGTTTGATGCTTTGAATTATGGCTTATTGTGAATGCTTTGAAAACAGTGAGGTTTAAACTAAATGTGAATTATATTGGCAAGTGGTTTACAAATGAAATCAGATATAGTTAGTCGGCTATAGGATTGAGTGCACTATAAACAAGTCTCCTAGGATGTTGACGGGTTGTGAATATACCGAAAACTCCATCCAAGTACCCTGATGATTGAGGAAATTGAGTTGTGTCTCGGCTGTCGTTAGTGGGGTTATACATCTACCAATGAGTGGTGTTGAGGGGTTGTAAGGTACCAAATACTCCACCACGAGTGTCACAACAGTGGAGGGTAGCTTCCGTGTGTGAACATTGAGCTGTTAGTGAGAATGTATGAAGTTTTGGGACAACACTTGGAAATCTGTGTATCCGATACGTTTTGAGAAATGAGAATGTTGTTGATCACTTGTGAGCCAATATAATTGATTAATTGCTATGAAATGTTTATGGATGCATCATATAGAAGATGCATGTTTTACTCTTATGTTAGCAAATGGATTTTGCTGTTGAAGTATTTGATACTTGTTGCATGTGGTATAACATGTCGATTTTTGTTAATGAAGTGCATGGATTTCAAGAAAGCATGATGGTTTTGTAAACTGTGAAATGGTTTTAAGCATTGATGGTGTTTTTGGGTTTTGAGCACTCCTCACTAAGCTTGTATACTTACGCTCTCTTTTGTCCATCAATGCAGATAAATAACTGTTTGGAGGCAGCTCTTTGCAAGGGAATCCTAAGAGACTTCACTTTGAAAGTATGTTTCAGTTATGGACTAGAGTAATAAGGGCAATGGGGGATTTCTTGTTTTGTTTGGGTGATGTGTATGAACAGCTTTTAGCATGTTTGCCTTATGCTTTTATACTTGTAATAGGAATTTAATTGGTGTTTGGAGTTTTGGTTTGAGTTTTGACGCTTATTTGCTAGGTTGCATGTCTTTAGATTTCAATTGATGCAATTAGCTATGCTTGGTGCTTATATGCTACAAATGTTTGAGGATTAATGTTTATGTATGATATATGCATGTTCGAAACATGTTGGATTAGGTTTAGGATGATTTTTAGAATGAAAAACCAGCAAAATCTGTCGTTACAAGCCCAGGTGTTTCGAAATACTCGAACCTGTATCAAAACGGGGTGCCTGAAATGGCCTTATGGTTTCGAAACAGACAAGGTTTGTTCCGGTATGATTTGCTACTAGAAACCATGGTTTTGAATCACCTCAAGGGCATTTCGATACGAGCCCGTGTTTCGAAATGGGTGACAGTTAAGTTAGTTGATGGAATGTTCTGAAGTTTTGTTTCTTTGTGTTTTAGTTCCTGAATGTTGTGGATGCAATTGAATAAGGATGAATGATTATTTTGAGCTGATATTTGATTGAGATGCATGCAATGAGACTAATCAAAGGATGGTAACACAAAATTGGCTTAAGCCCCTGCGAATCAGAAAAATTACAAAATGGTTCCTAAAAGCCGTAATTGGATGAAATTGATGTATGATTGAGTTGCAAATGACCCGTTGCAATGTTAAACACATAGGAACGTAAATTGCATCTAGATAAGATAAAAAGAAAAAAATATGATTTTTTATATTCCCTGTGTGACCCGTTTGGTTTAGTCTACCGACTAGGACGGGTCGAGGGGGTTACGTTTTGTGGTATCAGAGCCATGTTTCGAAAGAATTGGATGATGGTAAGCTAATGGTAAGTCAATGTGATGTCATTGTAGGTATTTGGTGATGTTTGCTATGCACAATGAATGTTATAAGCATTTTAATGTTTATTAAATGATAGTGATGCTATGTATGATGATTGCGATGTAAGTATGAGTTGTTATATATGATGATATTGTGGGCTGAATCTTATTGATTGTGATGTAGGATGGTTGTGACATGTACGTTGTATGGTTTATGTTATGTTTAGGGGAAATTCGGATACCCATTGCCTTATTATTGTAGTCAAATGTTTTGTAACGCCTCGATTTTGGGCTTAGATGTTTTGGCGAGTCGGGTTGGACTGGTCGAACCGGTAACGGTTGTTTGAACCGTTTAAAAGGTGGTTTAGGGAGATCGGAGTTCGGGATACGATAAAAATGTGAATTTTTTTCCTAAAATCCTCTAAAATGGTGTTGAAGAGGTTGGTCAAATCAATTTTACAAATCGGGTTTTCGAAGTATATAATTTGGGTAGTGACCAAAATGTAAAGATTTAAAAGTTGGGAAAATAGTTTTTTAAGAAGAGTCAAAATCTTAGAGTCATTAGGGAGCTACTTGGTAATTATTCATTTTCCCTAATTTGGCATGTGTTTTAAATGCTATTAATAATTAAAAAGGTTTTAATTAAATTAATTAATGAAGTAATTAATCCGATAGTGAAAACTTTTGACGAGATTTCATTTTCTCACTTTTGATTTAGCCAAACACCCTTTTTTCTCTCAATTTTCCAAATATCTTTTGCTCTTAAATCCTCTTTTCGATTCCTACCATTTCTCCACTAGTTTCTTCAATTTTCCTTCAAGTTTCTTCAAGCAAAACTTGCCAAACTAGAGGAGAAGCCATGGTTGGAGGTAATTTTCGTGTTATCCCTCTAATCTAAGTTCTTTAATGAAATTCCAAATATATTTGACTCTTTAATACTGAGTTTGATTGAGGTTTTGTTGTTAGAGTATTAATGTCTTTAAATCTTGATGAAAAATGGTTTTAAAATGTGATTTTTGGACTTTTATTTATTTGGTTGTTTTGAGATTGTTTCTAAATGAGTTTTGAAAGGTTTTGGTGTTGATGTGGAGTCTTAATCATATAGATCCCGAAATCCTTGAGATCCGTAGTTTTTGAAGTGTTTTTGGGTGAGTTTTTGAGGTGTTTTTGAGGATTTCAAGTTGCTGGAGGTTTAAGGATGGTTTTAGGTTGTTTTTTTATGTTGATTAATGCTTAGATTGTGTTGGATGAGTTGGGTAATGGCTGGGCTGAGGTTTAAGGCCAATCGATTGAGTTTTTTGTTGTTTCGGATGTGTGTTTTGTTGCTTTAGAGCAGGGCTGCGGGATTTCTTGTGTGTGATGGTGTTTGGGATGCATTTTAATGCATTCAACCTCTGTTTTGATGTGTTGAAAACAGGGGATGGTGACCCGGAAGCAAGCGAGGTGTTTTTGGAGGCTTCGGAGGATCGTTAGTTGCATCGACAAGCGTGGTTTCGCAAGCCGGGGAGTGGAATTTGGTTTTCCAGCGTTGAAACATTATTGAAAAGGTTTTGGGAACTTAATAAGAGCTTGAAACGCTTTATTAAGTTCGGAAGTAAGTAAATCAGAATTTCTACCTCGGTTGTGTTAGTTATGAGCCTTTGGTTGCACTTGATTTTAAATACATGCACCTACTATTTTAAAGCATGTTTTGAGATTATAAATTGTGTATGATGATGCCATGTGGTTTAAGGATGCACTTGGTAAGTGGTCCTTGTATGCATGTGTTGATGCATGAGGTTTTAAGCATGGTTTAATGCTTGTTGACGGCTTATCATGAATGCTTTGTAAAAACAGTGAGTTATGCATGTGTTATGACCTATATTGGCAAGTGATATGGTTTAAAGTGTTTTATTAATGAAATCGTATATAGTTAGACGACTATGGGATTGAGTGCACTATAAATAAGTCGTCTTGGATGTTGAGGGGTTGTGATTGTATCGAATACTCCATCCAAGTACACTAACGATTGAGGATTGTTTAAGGTTGCAATGGTTGAGGGTATCTATCGGGTGCGAACCTTGTGTTTTGTCCCATCTCTCGTTAGTGGATTATACATCTACCGATGAGTAGTTTTGAGGGGTTGTGATTGTATCGAATACTCCACCATTGGCATCACAACGATGGAGGGTCGCTCTCGTGTATGAACCTTGAGATACCGGTAGAGTGTATGAAGGGTGTGGGGCAACCCTTGGTAATTTGTGTATGCGATTCTTTGTTTTTGAGATTGATGTTTTCACTTGTGAGCCAATATGATGAATTTGTAAAATGTGGAAAATGTTGCTAATGCATGGTGTGAAAGATGCATGCTTTGATTTAAGCTTAGGATAATGGTATTTATGCTTGAAAGGCTTGGTAAGTGAGTGGCAATGGTTTAATTGCTGGTTTTGATTTGGATCATGTTACATCATGTTTAAATCAGCGAGTTTGATGAAAAAGTGCATGGTTTATCTAGAAAGGCATGTTGGTTTTGAAAAGAGTGAAAACGGTTTTATGCATTGATGATGTTTCTGGTTTTGAGCAACCCTCACTAAGCTTGTATGCTTATGATGTCTTTGTTTCATCAATGCAGATAATTAGACTTTTGGAGGTAGCATATTCGAGGAATAACACCAAGACATTTTGCGAAAAGTATGTTGAGTTTTTGAACTAGTGTAATAAGGGCAAAGAGGGTGTCTGATGCATTGAACGTTAATGATTTGTTGTTTTCTGGTTTTGAGAAAGTTTATGATGCATATTTGGATTTGTAAAAGGCCATTGAGTATTGGTTTGTGCTTGCAATTGGTTTTAGCCTTTTGGTGTTTTTGACATCTAGGAAGCATATCTTTTGTTCCATAACTTGCAAGAATGATGCTATGATGTAGCTTGTGTCTCGTACTAGTGGTCATTGATGTGTATTCATGTTGTATGTATGTAAAGGCATGTGTCGGGATGGTTTCGGAGGTTAAAAGTTGATTTAAACCATCTTTTTGGAAAGTTGCAAGCCCAGGCGTTTCGGAACACCCTTACATGTTTCTGAACAATGGTTTTTAATGGCCTTGGTGTTTCGGAACGGTGAGGCTCGTTCCGGAACATTTTGCCTCTTTGTACCATTGTATCAAAATGTGTCATTAGGGGTTTCGAAACAAACCCACGTATCGAAGCGGTCAACCATGTTTCAAGACGGCCGTTCCGATACGGGGTCTTCTGTTCCGAAACACTTGTCCGTTGGATCTATATTTGAATAGTCATGAGTTTTGTCTTCTTGCATTTTGGTCCTTGTTTTCCTTGTTTGCGATTGGATGATTTTTAAATGTCATTTTGAGCTGAGCTTTCACCTTAAGCATGTGACGAACTTAATTAAAGGTTGGTAATCTTAATATTGCAAAAATTTCTTATAATTTTCTGATTTTACAAAACGGTCCCTAAACCTTAATCGACTTTAATTAATTGGTGAACGTGTTGATGTTTTATCCGCTGCTCATGTACGTTCACATAGGAACCTCAGATGCATTTAGGCAAGATAAAAAGAAAAAAAGGGTCATTTATTGAGGTAAACTTTTTCAGTTTACTCTAATAATCCCCGTGTGATCCACTTGGTTCAGTCTATCGGCCAGGCCGGGTCGAGGGGGTTACAAGTTTCAAAATGAATTCGAAGTCTTGGATCCTTGCTAGAAGGTACCCTGATTTCTTGTTTTGTTTTATATTCATGCTTTGATTATAATAGCACAATGGGACCGAGGAGAGAGCTACGTTCAGGATTAGTTGCTCCTGTGGGTGAGCAAAGGAATCAGGAGAACGAGGTTATGCCTGGTGCAAATTTACCTCTTCCACCGCCACCACCTGGGGTGCGGAGCATGTACAACACGGACATGTTGGTCTGGTGTAGGGTGATTTTACGCCTTTGGTACATGCGATGATTGGAGCATTCTAGGCTGCTGTTGTTGGAGTGCAAGTGCAAGTTCAAGAGCCTGTTGCTGGGCAATTGGGATTGTTGTTGGAACGCTTGCGAAGTTTGGGAGGCGTTGAATATCATGGATTGTCTCTTGAAGCATCCGAGGCTTGGATGGCTTGTACGATCCGGATTTTGGATCAGATGGGGTGCAATGATGCACGCAAGGTAAGATGTGTTGTCTCCTTATTGCATGGTGATGCATACAGTTGGTGGATGACTATGACCGCGGCCATGGAACCCAATGAGGTGGATTGGGACTTCTTTTAGGCTGCCTTTAAAAAGAAGTATCTAGGAGTTAGATACTTGGACGACAAGAAGCATGAATTCATGTCCTTGGTGCAAGGAAACATGACGATGGTTGAGTACGAGGTCCAATTCGTACGTCTGAGTCAGTATGCTCTGGAATTGATGTTGAGTGATAGGCATCGATGTGCTCGCTTCCGTTATGACCTAGTGCAGGAAGTGAAAACTTTCATTCTAGCTTCTGATTATACTGATTTTGATGTGCTGGTAATGCGAGCCAAGGATATAGAGCGAAGTTTGGGTTTGACTTCTCGTGTGGTTGGTTCTAGCACGAGTAAGAGGGCTACAGATTCTTGTCCTAGTGGTGGACAAAATAAGAGAAATTGTGATCGTAGATATCGGCCTGGGGCGAGGCGAGGTAATTTTGGAAGAGGTGCTCCAGCTCAGGGTAAAAGAATGAGGTCTGAGTAGAATACTTGCTCGACAAGTGGATCATGAGAGCATTTGAGGCTAGACTATCCTCGTGTGGCTCGAGAGGCGTAGCCTCATGTAGCTGAGACGGCTAATTCTTGTTGGAACTGTGGCTCAGCTGATCATATGAGACGTGAGTGTCTTTTGCTAACTGGAGGTGGTCAAAGTCAAGCACTTGTTGTTGCACTACAGAGAGGCCGTGGGCGCGACCGTGGTAATTTCCAACGGAGAGAGGATGGGCAAAGAGGTGCAGCTCATGTGTTGTTGTTCAACCAGAGGGTAGTGGTCCTGCGATGGTGTATGTACTTCGCGCAGGACGTAACGACATCAGTGTGATTACAGGTACCTTCACCTTGCAATCCTTGTCTTTGTTAGCTTTAATTGATTATGGATCCACGCAATCATACATCTTGGGTGATCATGCATATTTGCTTCATATCATTGTTGAGATGTTAGATGTAGGAATGCAAGTAACAAGCACTTTTGGTGAAATTGTTGTTATGAGAAATTTGTATAGGAGATGTCCTTTACCAGTTCAAGGTCATGTGTTTTCAGTTGATTTGATGGAGTTGCCTTTCTATGCTTTTGTTGTGATCCTTGGAATGGATTACTTGTATGAGCATAGAGCTGTAGTTGATTTTGATATTAAGCGGGTTACCTTGAAACCTGCTCATGATTACGAAGTGGTAATCGTAGGCGAGAATGTGAAATTCTTGTCCAATGCAATTTCGTCTCTTGAAGCAAGTCGTATGATAGAGTTGGGTTGCGAAGCTTTCCTAGCTTATATGATGAACCTTGGCACAAAAGGAGTGCAAGTGCAGGACATACGAACGATATGTTATTTTCTGGGTGTCTTTTCGGAAGAGTTGTCTAGGTTGCCACCAAGTAGAGAAGTTGAGTTTGGCATTGAGTTGTATGAAAATACGACTCTGGTGTCAATTGCTCCTTATCGGATGACACCTAAAGAGTTGAAGGAGTTGAAACAGCAACTTCATGAGTTACTTGATCGAGGGTTAATAAGGCCAAGTGTTTCACCTTGGGGTGCACCGTTTTTGTTTGTAAAGAAGAAGGATGGCACGATGCGTATGTGTATAGATTATCGACAACTGAACAAGTTGACGATTAAGAACAAGTACCCTTTGCCAAGGATTGATGATTTGTTTGATCAGTTTTTAGGTGCTTTTGTGTTTTTGAAGATTGATTTGAGATCTAGTTATTATCAACTAAAAGTTAAGGATGTAGATGTACCTAAGATAGATTTTCAGACAAGGTACGACCATTATGAGTTCTTAGTGATGCCGTTTGGGTTGAAAAATGCACCGACTGCAGTCATGGATATGATAAATCGTGTGTTCCATGAATGTTTAAATCAATTTGTGGTAGTGTTTATCGAAGATATTCTCATGTACTCGCGTACCGAGGAGGATCATGATAAGAATTTGAGGATTGTGTTGCAAGTATTGTTGGAGAATCAACTTTATGCTAAGCTGAGCATGTGAGAGTTTTGGCTCAAAGAAGTTGTCTTCCATGGACATGTAGTGTCGGCCGAAGGTATTTGGGTTGACCCACACAAGAATGAGGCAGTGATGAATTGGAAAATACCTAAATCGGGGACAGAAGTGCGTAGTTTTCTTGGTTTGGATGGATATTATCGAAGGTTTGTTGAGGGTTTCTCTAAGATTGATGCTCCGTTGACTAATTTGTTGCAAAAGAATATTCGTTTTGAGTGGACAAATGCTAGACAACAAGCTTTCGAGAGGTTGAAGGAAGCTTTGGCGCAAGCTCCAGTCTTGATTCAACCATAATCGGATAAGGAGATTGTAATTTACAGTGATGCATTATATGTTGGTCTAGGTTGTGTGTTGATGCAAGGTGGGAAGATTGTGGCATATGCATCGAGACAATTGAAGGTTAATGAGCGCAACTATCCTACTCATGAACTAGAGCTTGTTGCAGTTGTGTATGCCTTGAAGATTTGGAGGCACTACCGTTACGAAGAAAAGTGTGTGGTTTACACTAATCACAAGAGTTTGAAGTATCTAATGTCCCAGAGAGAGTCGAATCATAGGCAACGAAGATGGTTAGAGTTGCTTATGGATTATGATCTAACGATTGGATACCATCCAGGAAAGGTCAATGTTGTGGTTGATGCCTTGAGTAGGAAGGTGGTTGTTGAGTTGAGAGCGATGTTTTCTCGGTTGAGTATATCGTGTGATGGTGGGTTGATAGCCAAGTTACAAGTCAAACCTTCCTTGATTCAGTTAATTAAGGACAAGCAGTTGCTTGATGATTCTTTGGTGCCTCATGTTCAAGCATCCTAGTAGTACAAAGATTTATCGTGGTTTGAAGGATGAGTACTATTGGGTTGGGTTGAAAAAGGATGTTGCGGATTTTGTGAGCAAGTGTATGGTATGTCAGCGTGTGAAAGCTGAGCATCAGATTCCGTCTGGTTTGTTGCAACCTTTGAGGATACCATAATGGAAATGGGAAAGGATTACGATGGATTTTGTGCCCGGTTTTCCTTTGACACCATCAAAGAAGAACTCCATTTGGGTGATTGTAGATATTCTTACGAAGTGTGCACATTTCTTGGTTGTGCATACTACGTATACATTGGATAAGCTAGCATAGTAGTATATTGATGAGGTTGTGCGTTTGCATGGTGTGCCTAAGTCTATAGTGTCGGATAGGGATCTGAGGTTTACAACAAGATTTTGGGAGTGTCTACACCAAGCGTTGGGTACGCGATTGAATTACAGCACTTCATATCATCCTCAATCGGATGGACAGTCAAAGTGAGTTATCCAGGTGCTGGAGGATACGGTGAGGTGTTGTGTGATAGATTTCCAAGGTTCTTGGTAAAAATAGTTGCTTTTGGTGGAAGTTGCTTATAATAATAGTTTCTCGGAAAGTATACAAATGGCACCGTATGAAGCATTGTATGGAAGAGAGTGTAGAACGCCTCTTTGTTGGGCGGAGGCGGGGCAAAAGTTGGTTTCCTTGCCGGATTGGCTTAGGGGAACAACTAAGAAAGTGAATCTCATATGTGAGCGGTTGAAGGTGGCTTCGGGTTGTCAAAAATCTTACGCAGATTTAAAGTGTAAGGAGGTTGAGTTTGCGGTTGGAGATCGCGTGTTTCTGGAGGTATCACCTTGGAAGAAGGTGATGAGATTTGGACGTAAGGGTAAGCTTAGTCCAAGGTTTATTGGACCATATGAGGTTGTAGAGCGAGTTGGTCCTATTGCATATCGGTTGAGGTTTCCTCCCGAGTTGTAGAAGATCCATGATGTGTTTCATGTTTCAGTGTTGCGAAAGTATAGATCAGATCTATCTCATGTGATGCATGTTTAGGAGATTGAGATGAATCTTGATTTATCTTATGATGAGGAACCTGTAGGGATACTTGATTCTAGTAGCAAAGTTCTTCGTGGTAAAACGATTGAACTTGTGAAGGTGTTGTGGTGACATCGAGAAGTTGAAGAGGCCACATGGGAGAGCAAGGCGGACATGTGGAAGCAGTTTCCGCATATTTTTCCTTCAGGTAAAATTTCGAGGACAAAATTTCCTAAGTGGGGGAGAGTTGTAACTCCCCAGTTTTGGGCCTAGATGTTTTAGGCATCGGGTTAGGTTGGTCGAACCTACAAATAGAAATTCGAGTCTTTAGAAACTTTTCAGGGAAATCATGGTTCGGGATAAGGTAAAAATATGGTAATAATTTCTAAAATTATCTAAAATCTTATAAATAGGCTTGGTAAAATCAATTTTACAAAATGGATTTTGGGACGTGTACATTTTAGGCAGTGACCAAAATGTAAAGATTTAAAACTGTTGAAAAAAGTGTAAATTTCAAAGCGGAGTCAAATTCTTAGAATCTTTAGGAAGCTTTTTGGCAATTAAGCATTTTCTTTTAATTGGCATGTGATTATGATGTTTTAATTAAATTTGAAGTGGGAGATTTTAAAAGAGGTAGTTATTTTGTTAAATCATTTTTGGCGTAACT
Source organism: Hibiscus tridactylites (assembly GCA_958450335.1). NCBI lineage: Eukaryota > Viridiplantae > Streptophyta > Magnoliopsida > Malvales > Malvaceae > Hibiscus > Hibiscus tridactylites. The sequence goes on along the minus strand of OY288270.1, from coordinate 58,448,408 downwards.
TTTTCATTTCTCATTTTCTCTTGAGCCAATTATTCCCTCTTTTCTCACAATTTCCAGAATTCCTTTTCATTATTTGCTCTTTTGATTTACAACATTTTTCCAAAGATTTTTCTCAAGGATTTACAATATTTTCTTAAAGCTTAACGAGTTGAAAACTTGGCAATTGGAAGAAAAACAAGGATTGGAGGTAATTCCGTGCTACTACTCTAATCAATGTTCTTTAATGAAATTCCAAAGTATTTGACTCTTGATTCGTGTTTTTAATTGAAGTTTTAATTTTGATTTGGTAAAATTACCAAAATCTTGCTAAAAGAGAAATGAAAATGTGATTTTCGTACTTGCTTTGTTTTGGTTCAGTTGATGTGGTTTCTAAAAACGTTTTGGAAGAATATTGATGTTGATAATGAGTTTTGATCATAATAATCCCGAAATCATTGAGATCTCTAATTGTTAGATTGTTAGATTTTGAGTTTTTAGGTTGTTAATTTGAAATCTGAGTTGGTGGAGGTAAAAGGATGCTATTAGGATGTTTTTGGATGTGTATTTACGGTTAAAATGTGATGGAAGTGTTTGCTGATGGCTGGGTTGAGTTTAGTGATCAATCGAAGGTGATTTCGGATGGGTATTTTGCTGCTTTGGGAAGAGCTCTTGGATTTTATTGTTTGCTGGTGGTTTTAGTACATTGAGATGCATTAATCCTCTATTCTTGTGTGGTATAAACATGGGAGGATTCTTAGGAAGCATTAAGCGAAGTTTTGTGGACTTCGGAAGCTTGATTTTCACGTCGGCAATTGAGGTTTCGCGAGTTAGTGAGTGGAAACGGGATATCCAGCTTTAAAACATCTTAAAAGTGGTTTTGGGAACTTATGGTAAGCTTGAAACTCTTTACTAAGTTCGGAAGTAAGTAACGTGATTTTCTCGCTCGGATTGTGCTTTTATAAGTTGTGGATGCACTTGATTTTATATGTGTTACCTACTGTTTTAAAGCATGATTTTGAGTAAGTGATTTGCTTTTTATGATTCCATATTGTTGAAGGATGCACTAGGTAAGTGATGCTTGTATGTACGTGTTTATACTTGTTTTATGAAACATGGTTTGATGCTTGGAATTATGGCTTATTGTGAATGCTTTGAAAATAGTGAGGTTTAAACTAAATTTGAATTATATTGGCAAGTGATGTTGTGTAAAGTGGTTTAGAAATGAAATCATATATAGTTAACCAGCTATATTGTTGGGTTATTCGGTGCTCGATTCCTTCAACCGTTCTTGCTCGCCAAGTGGTGCAGAAGAGGAATTTTTGGTGATAGAGGTGTGGAAGCTAAAAAGATTAAAGACAAGGTGATTTAGAGTAGTTCAACCTTCTAACCAAGGTCTACTTCCACAACCTTAGCTTCCCACTAGAGATTTCAATCAATCCACTATTGATTTTTCCCCTTTTCTAGGCTTAGGAGGAAACCATCACAAACCGATCAAGCTTTCTACCCAAAGCCTTGATCAAACCCTCTTTACAAGAGATAAAAAATATGAAAACTTAAATCCCTCTAATAGGTATTTGTTTGCTAAATAAAGCTCTTGATTTCCGTACTTTCTTTATTTTGGTTAAGCTGAGGTGGTTTGTAATCATGTCTTGGAAAATTATTGATGTTCATAATGAGTCTCGATTATAATAATCCCAAAATCATTGAGATCTCTAATTGTTATATTGTTAGATTTTTGGTTTTTTAGGTTGTTAATGTGAATTCTGAGTTGCTGGAGGTATACAGATGATATTAGTATTTTTTGCATGTTGATTTATGGTTAAAATGAGATGGAAGTGTTTGTTTGTTGGCTGGGTTGAGTTTAGGGATCAATTAAAGGTGATTTCGGTTGTTTTAGAAGGGTATTTTGGTGATTTTGAGCAGAGCTGCGGGTTTTAGTGTTTGCTGGTAGTTTTAATGCATTGATATGCATTAATCCTATGTTCTTGTATGGTATAAACATGGAAGGAACCTTTGGAAGCAAACGGTGAATATCCGGGGGCTTCAGACGCTTGATTTTTGCATCGGCAATTGAGGTTTCGCGAGTCGGTGAGCAGAAATGGGATTTTTAGCTTTGAAAAAACCTAAAAGTGGTTTTGGGAAGTTAGTGGAATATCACAAACTTATTTCTCTTGAACTCAAACCGTGCGGCACTAGCACTCCCGACACAATGCTAGTAAGCCTTACTCGCGCAAGCTATGGCAAAACAAGTGATAACTTAAGAAAGAGAAGCTTTATTAATCTTGGAAGAAACCTTATAAGAGAGTATACAACTTATGAGTTTTGTGGGATGATTTACAAATGACCCTAGCTGGCCTATTTATAGTCTCCAACCTCCTCAATGGACGACGGAGATTGATTTGATCCAACGGTTGGTATTTTACCTCCCAAAATATCTACAACACCTACACTTTTCTAGATAAGTCCATACTTATCTACATAGGTCTCTAGCATTCTAAAGTATTCTAGAATATTCTACAAGTATCTAGTTATGTCCTTAACTATCCAAAAGCTTCTAGAAAGTTCCAGAGACTTCCGGAGTAGTCTCAAACTTTCCAAGCTCTTCTTCAACATTCTAGATCCTTCTAGAATGTTCTAGATGCTTCCAAGATGTTCTAGGTCCTTCTAGAATGTTCTAGAACCTTCTAGAGTCTTCTAGAATCTTCTAAGGCTTTCCGGACGAGTCTAGACCTTTGGAGAACCTCCTGGATCGTTGTGGGAACATTTAAGATGATTGTGGGCCTCTCTAGGTCATTCTAGATCCTTATTTGGATCATCCTTTGCCTTAAAACGCCCAAGGCACTTCATTTCCCTTGGTTGGCCCGGGTGCACCTAGAGGGCACTCCTCGGTCGGTCCTGGTGCACTTTGGTGTGGCGTGACATTCTCCCCCACCTGATCTTGCGACGCCCTCGTCGCGTCTCGATTGAGCTGCTTGGATGTTTCTAGTGTGCCTCCTTCGGCTCCTAGCTTGCTTTGGCTTTACCCTCGACTTAGCAGTTGGATCTTGGGCTATCGTATCAAGTTGTCACTTGCCATCAACTCCTTTGATGAAGGAAATAAGTCGCTTTCGTATGGGACATGACCTTTTCACATGAGGTCCTTCACATATGTAGCACTTCACCCTTGTGCTAGCCTTTGGCGCGGACTTAGCCTTCGTGTTGCCACAATTCCTTCTCGTGGGCTTACCCTTGTTGATGCCACCTTGCTTATCCCGTGCAAGCTTGGTCGGTGACTCGGCCTTACCTTCAGCCTTTGGAGATGATTGGTCATCTTCTTGCTCTACGTTGAGCATCGACCCTGGCTTAAGTCCCTCGGTGTCATGTCCCTTATGGATGGAACTTCCCTCGTTCCTATTGGTGTCCTCAACCGATCGAAGTGCTGAAGTCATCTACATGGATCCTATTTGTGCACATTCATCGCCACTATCAGTGTCATTACCTTCTTGGTGCTTGGCTAGGAGTGAACTAAGGGCTTGGCGTTGTGGGCATTCACGAGTCCAATGGTCACTGTCGCAAATAAAGCAATTGCTAGGTGGTGACTTCCTCGTTCCTTGGAACTCCTTGGACTTATCCTTGTCCTTGCCCTTCCAAAGGGATGAGCCTCGGTGCCTTGGTGAGTGGTTCTCTCGATGGCCCTCCTTCTGATAGCCCTTGTCTCCCCCACCTTTATCATAACTGCTCTTCTCATCATTTCACGTAGTGGTGGTCTCCTTGTGGCTAAAGTAGTCGATGAGACTCTCGGCCACGGCAATGGCATCGGCAAGGGTTTGGACTCCCTGACGCCTTAACTCAGTTTTGGCCCAACTTTGGAGACCATCTATGAAGTTCAAGAGTGAGTCTTTCTCGGGCAGATCGGGGATCTCGAGAACCAAACTAGTGAACTCCATCACGTAGTCGTGGATGCTCCTTGACTGCTTCAACCTTCGTAGGCGAGCTCTTGCCTCATCCTCGGCATTCTCCAGATAGAATTGCCTTTTGAGCTCTCTTTTAAAGTCGTTGAAGGTAGAGATGGTGCACGTACCTCTCTCGATGTCCAGACGCCTTCTCCTCCACCATAAGATGGCGGTGTCGGTGAGGTAAAGTGAGGCAGTTTGAACCTTGGATGCCTTGTCCACAATACCCATCGCGGCAAGGTGTTGCTCTAAGCCATATAGAAAGTTATCTACTTCCTTAGCGTCGCGTGACCCTAAAAAGGTTTGAGGCTTGGGCACCTCGACCCTTCTAGCCTCCACGGTGGTGCTTGGCCCGACTGCCATAGCACGTTTACACAAGGCTAGGTCGCCTTGCAACGCCTCTAGTTGGGCATGCATGTTGGCAAGTTCACGTTGGAATGACTCACGTACCTTTGTGAGCTCTCCGATGAGTGTGTCGCGGACTTCCCCCATTTCCGCACGTAAGGTCTCCTATAGCTTGATCTTCATGGCCCTCACGGTCGTGTGGATCTCGGCATCCTCCGCCTGGAGTCAAGCGCGACTCCAAGCTAGAGATCATGTCTTTGGATTTGGCACGAGGCCTTGTCTCCACAAGGTCAGCCTTTACTTCATGCCCACCTTGGTTATGCGTGACCTCGGTCTCCGACGGGCTAGCAACTTGATTCTTGCATGTTTTGGCCATGCTCCCAACGATCGTAACATGCTCTGATACCAACTGTCACAGACTTATTTCTCTTGAACTCAATCCGTGCGGCACTAGCACTCCCGACACAATGCTAGTAAGCCTTCCTCGCGCAACGCTATGGCAAAACAAGTGAGAACTTAAGAAAGAAAAGCTTTATTAAGCTTGGGAGAAAGCTTATAAGAGAGTATACAACTTATGAGTTTTGTGGAATGATTTACAAATGACCCCAGCTAGCCTATTTATAGTCTCCAACCTCCTCAATGGACGGTGGAGATTGATTTGATCCAACGGTTGGTATTTAGCCTCCCAAAATATCTACAACATCTACACTTTTCTAGATAAGTCCATACTTATCAACATAGGTCTCTAGCATTCTAAAGTATTCAGAATATTCTACAAGTATCTAGTTATGTCCTTAACTATCCAAAAGCTTCTAGAAAGTTCCAGAGACTTCCGGAGTAGTCTCGAACTTTCTAGGGTCTTCTTCAACATTCTAGATCCTTCTAGAATTTTATAGATGCTTCCAGGATGTTCCAGGTCCTTCTAGAATGTTTTAGAACCTTCGAGAAACTTCTAAAGTCTTCTAGAATCTTCTAAGGCTTTCCGGACTATCTAGACCTTTGGAGAACCTCTTGGATCCTTGTCGAAACATTCAAGATGATTGTGGGCCACTCTAGGTCATTCTACATCCTTCTATGGATCATCCTTTGCCTTAAAACGCCCAAGGCACTTCATTTTGCCTTGGTTGGCCCGAGTGCACCTAGAGGGCACTCCTCGGTCGCCCTTGGTGCACTTTGGCGGGGTGTGACAGTAAGCTTGAAATGCTTTACTAAGTTCGAAAGTAAGTAAAGTGATTTCTCGCTCGAATTGTGCTATTATAAGTTGTGGATTCATTTGATTTTATATGTGTTTACCTACTATTTAAAGCATGATTTTGAGTAAGTGATTTGCTGTTTATGATTCCATATTGTTAAAGGCTGCACTAGGTAAGTGATCCTTGTATGTATGTGTTTATACATGTTTATGAAGCATGGTTTATTGCTTGGAATATGGCTTATTGTGAATGCCTTGAAACAAGTGAGGTTCAAACTAAATGAGAATTATATTGGCAAGTGATGTTGTGAAAAGTGGTTTACAATGAAATCGGATATAGTTAGCCGGCTAAAGGTTTGAGTGCACTATAAACAAGTCGCCTTGGATGTTGAGGGGTTCTAAATGTAGCAAAAACTCCATCCAAGTACCCTAACGATTGAGGAAATTGATTTGTGTCCCGTCTCTCGTTAGTGGGGTTATACATCTACCGATGAGTGGTGTTGAGGGGTTTATACGGTGTACCAAATACTCCACCATAGTGTCACAACGGAGAAGGGTAGCTCTCGTGTGTGAACCTTTAGATACCGATGAGAATGTAAGAAGTGTTGAGACAACACTTGGGAATCTGTGTATGCGATACATTTTGAGAAATGAGAATGTTATTGATCACTTGTGAGCCAATATAATTGATTAATTATTATAGAAATGTTTATGGATGCATAATATCAAAAATGTATGTTTTACTTTTAAGCTTTGCATATTGGTAGTTATGCATGGAAGGCTTGACTTTTTTGTTAGCAAATGGATTTTATTGTTGAAGTATTTGACACTTGTTCCATGTGGTATAACATGCTGGTTTTTGTTAGTGAAGTGCATGGATTTCAAGAAAGCATGATGGTTTTCAAAAGTGTAAAATGGTTTTAAGCATTGATGGTGTTTTTGGGTTTTGAGCACTCCTCACTAAGCTTGTATGCTTACGCTCTCTTTTGTCCATCAATGCAGATAACTAGGTGTTTGGAGGCATCAACTTGTAAGGGAATCCTAAAGGACTTCACTTTGGAAGTATGTTTCGATTATGAACTAGAGTAATAAGGGCAATGGGGAATTTTATGTTTTGCTTGGGTGATGTGTATGAACACCCTTTGAGCATGTTTGCTTCATGATTTTGTACTTGTAAAATGCCTTTAATTGGTGTTTGGGGTTTTAGTTTGAGTTGTGACTCTTGAGTGGATTATATGTTAGGTTGCATGCCTTTAGTTTTCCATTGATGCAATTGGCCATGCTTCCACGCTAAATATGTTGATTATGTTTGAGGAATAATGTTTATGTATGATGTATGCATGTTAGAAACATATTAGATTGGTTTAAGATCGTTTTTAGAGTGATAAACAAGGAAAATATGTCATTACAAGCCCATGTATTTCGAAACACTCGAGCTTGTATTGAAACAGGGTGCCTGAAATGTCCTTGGATTTTAGAATTGGATAAGATCTGTTCTGGTACGATATGCTACTGGAAATCATGGTTTCAAAACACCTCAACGGCGTTTCGATACGAGCCCCTGTTTCGAAACAGGGCCTTAGTGTTTCAAAACAAGTGACAGTTATGTTAGTTGATGGAATGTTCTGATTCTTTGCGTTTTAGTCTCTGAATGTTGTGGATGCAACTGAATGAGCATGAATGATTATTTTGAGCTGAGATGCATGTAATGAGATTAATTAAAGAAATTTAACATAAAAATGGCTTAAGTCTATGCGAATCAATAAAATTAGAAAATGGTCCCTAAAAATCGTAATTAGATAAACTGATGTATGATTGAGTTGTGTTTGATCCACTGCAATGTTAAACACATATGGTTTTTTATTGAAGTAAACCTTCCCGGTTTACTTAAATATTCCCCGTGCGACCCATTCGGTTCGGTCTACTTGCTATGTCGGTTCGATGGAGTTACATTTGGTGGTATCGGAGCCAAGTTTGCGAAATAATGGGATGATGGTAAGTTAATGGTAAATCAATGTGATGTGATTGTATGTATCTGGTGATGTTTGCTATGCACGGTGAATGTTATAAGCATGTTAATGTTGAGTAAACGATACTGATGCTATGTATGATGATTGTGATTTAAGTATGAGTTGTTATATATGACGATATTCTTGCTGAATTTTATTGATTGTGATGCACGATGGTTGTGACATGTATGTTGCATGCTATATGCTATGTTTGGGGGAAATTGGGATGCCCAATGCCTTATTACTGTAGTGAAATGTTTTAAATTAAATTTGAAGTCTTGGATCCTTACTAGAAGCTGACCTGATTTCTTGTTTGTTTTATATTCATGCCTTAATAATAATTACACAATGGGACCGATGAGAGAGCTACGTTCAAGATCAGTTGCTCTTTTGGGTGAGAAAAGGAATCAGAAGAACGAGATTTTGCCTGGTGCGAATTTACCTCCTCCAACGCCACAACCTGGGGGTGCGGAGAAAGTACAACACAGACAGGCTAGTCCGATGTTGGGTGATTTGACGCCTTGGGTACATGCGATGACTGGAGCATTCCAGGCTGGTATTGCTGGAGTGCAAGCACAAGTGGAAACAAGGAGATTTTCACTTACGTAACACAGACAGACTTGTGATTTAAAAGGTTTTTTAATTAAATGATTTTAATTAGATTTTTATATTAATTAATTAAAAGGTAGTTAATGAGATTTTCACTTACGTAACTACCAATTTTCTCTCATTTTCAGCCAAACACAATTTTCTCTCATCTTTTCCAGAATTCTTTCTCCAAAAAACTCTCTCAACATTTCCTAAATCATTTTCAAGAGATCCTTCTTAATTCTTCAAGATTTTTGCAAGGAAAACTTGTCATCTATTGAAGGAAACAAGGATTGGAGGTAAATTCCGTTCTCAACCTCTAATCTAAGTTCTTCATTGAAATTCTCAAGATATTAGGCATCTAAATACTATTTTTGATTGAGCTTTTAATATAGTTTTGATTTGAGATCAAAATCTTGTGAAATTGTGATGAAATCTTGATTTTCGGACTTGTTGAGTTAGACTATGTTTTATGTTGATTTTAATTGATTTCTAAGTTGGTTTATATGTTAAAATGACGTGTTGATAATGTAGATCACGAAATCCTTGAGATCCTTGAGTTTCTTGGTTGTTTTAAGTGAGATTTTGGGGTGAAATGGTGGAATCTTGATTGCTGGAGGTATAAGGATGGGTTAGGATGTTTATTAGATATGTTTTGATGTTGACAATTGTTTGGAAGTGATGTATGATGGATGGGCTTGGTTTAGGAAGCAATCGGTTGAGTTTTCGATTGTTTTGGAAGGGTATATTGGTGTAGTTTGAGTGGGCAACGAGTTTGTGAATTGTTGATGGTGTTAGAATGCATTTTAATGCATTTAGATTTCTATTTTGATGATGTGAAAACAGGGGATCATGATCCGGAAGCAAACGACGTGATTTTGGAGGCTCCGGAGGTGTAATTTATGTGTCGGGGAACAAGGCTTCGCGTATCGGTGAGTGGAAATGCAATTTCCTACTTTGTAACGCTTTGAGTGTGATCTTGGGAGCTTAATGTAAGTTTGATACACTTAACTAAGCTCAAGTGTAAGTGTTTCGGTAATCTCTCTCTTGGAAATGTGCTATGTTTGATGAAATTGCACTGGATGTAAGAGTGGATAAAGTCGCCTTGGATGTCGAGGGGTTGTGATTGTGCAAGTGATGAAAATGGTTTTTGATTAACTTAATCGGATATAGTTAGCCGACTATAGGATTGGGTGCACCGTGAATAAAGTCGCCTTGGATGTCGAGGGGTTGTGATTGTGCCGTAATCGCCATCCAAGTACCTTAACGATTGAGGTTAAGATCACAACGGTGAATGGTTAGTCTCGTGTGTGAGTCTTGTGTACGTGTCCTATACTCTTGTTAGGTTAATTATACAACTACCAATGAGTGTTGTTGAGGGGTTGTGGTTGTGCCATTAATCTCCATCACGGGTGTTGAGGGTTGTGATTGTGCCATTAATCTCCACCTTGTGTAGTCCGGTAGTTTGTATGAAGCGTGATGGACAACGCTTGTAATCTGCGTATCCGATTGTGTCTTGTGTTGAAAAGGTTTATGGTTAATCACTTGTGAGCCAATATAATGCAAATGAACAATGTGAAGCATGAGATGCTTGTATATGATGCAAGGATGCATGAGATATATGTGTATGATGCAAGAATGCATGTGATGCTTGTTAAAGCATGAGCAAAGGTTTATTTGCTGTTGTAAAATGATGCATATGAGCATGAGGTTTTAAAAGTGCATTAAGGTCTTATGTCGAGTTTTAAGGTGCTCGATTCCTTCGACCGATCTTGCTCAATAAGAGGTGGACAGGTGAAATTTTGGGTGGATGTGGTGTGGAAGCTAAAAAGAAAATTGACACAATGATTTTAGAGTGGTTCAACCTTCTAACCAATGTCTACATCCACTACCTTAGCTTCCCACTAAGGATTTCCAATCAATTCACTATTGATTTGTCCCCTTTTCTAGGCTTAGGACGAAACTCTTATACAGGATCAAGCTTTCTACCCAAAGCCTTGATCAAAACCCTCTTTACAAGAGAAAAGATAAGCAAACTTAAATCCCTCTAATAGGTGATTGTTTGCACAAATAAGCTCTCACACAAAACCTAAAACACTTGAGCAAATTTGACAATTTTGGCTCACTAGTGTTTGTCTATACAAGGAATTGACAATTTAATTACAAAGACACATTTTGATCATTTGTTGATTGATAATTGAATCATTAACCATATCTTGATGCTTGGAGGTCTCTTTTATACTCCTTAATGAGTTTGTAGTTCTTACTAGCCGTTGGGGTTGAATTGGAGCCGTTGAGGACTTTATTTCCCACCATAAATAGAGTTCTACTGCTACTCGTATCGAAACGCTCAAACTCGTTTCGATACGCTCTTCAAATAAAAAGAGCCGTTGCATTCTGATGAGCATCCGTATCGAAATGCCATGGGCCGTATCGAAAACGCCCGTATCGAAACGCTAGGCACCGTATCAAAACGCTCTACATTTAAATGTTAGTTGGAAAATAGTCGTTGGGGTTTATGACCGTTGTGGTCGATGCCACGTAGGCGTATCGAAACGGCATAACCCGTATCGAAACGCTGGGCAAAAATATCATCCAGAAAAGACCTGTTTTGGTACTCGTATCGAAACATTTTTTACACTGGAAGACACCGTATCGAAACACCGAAGGGTGTTGCGAAACACCTAGATGATTTTGTGTAGTTTGGCTTTTGAAAACATGTAAAACCCTTTGAAAACATCCCCTAAACATAGTTTCAAGTTATTTGGACTTTAAAAATAATTTTGAATTCTTTTCAAACTAGTCCAAAACATTTTTCAATTATTATATCAAAACATTAGTTCTACAATCTCCCCATTTTTGATATAATAAAACCAACTTGAAAATTTTTTTGGGATTCTCCCTCTTTAACTTTAAAAATGTGAATAAGAGTTTAAATATATGAAATCAAATAAAGCTCCCCTTATTCATTTGAAAATCCAATTTTTCAAACCACATTTCTCCCCATTTTTGTTATATCAAAAAGAATTCAAAATACATTTAAGTTTAAAATAACAATAGAGGTAAAAAGAATGACAAAATTAAGAGTTTGGTTTTAAAAAGGCTCCCCCTTACTCAAAGCATCATAAAAATGTTAGTCAAACATATATGATCATCTAGTTTGTAACGCCCCGGTTTTGGGCTCAGAAGTTTTGGGTGTTGACCGGTTCGGTCAAAGTGCTGATCGAATATATAAGAGTGAATTTAGGAAAGCCTAGTTCGGGTTGCATTAAAAATATGGAAAAATGTTCTAAAATCATCTTTTAATATATAAAAGTGAACTGTGAAATCAATTTTGGAAAATGAGGTTCGGAAGGTTGACATTTTGGCTAGTGACCAAAATGTAATTTTTGAAAGTTGCGGGACAATTTTATAAAGGATTGAAACGTTGAATCTTTAAGGAGCTATTATTCCAAAAAGGATTTCTCCAGATTTTTCTAAGATATTTTATGACTCAAATCTGATTTTAAAGATTTAGAAAAAGAGGGAAAAATCATTTGTAACTAAATTTCCAACTAATTTTCCATTTTCTCTCAAATTCTCTTTTCTCTCATTTTCTCTCTACCCAAACAAGATTCTCCAGATTTCTTTCTTTGATTTTAACATCTTAATCTCTCATTTCAATTCTCATTTGATTCCTAATCATCTCATCATCAAAACCTCTCAATTTACAAGTTGATTCATCAAGCTTTTTGGCTCTAAAATGGAGAAATTCAAGTTTGGAGGTAAGAACGTCCTTCTCCTCTAAACTATCAGTTCTTTACTGAAATTCCTAAGTTCTCAATCCTTGATTTATGTTTTATTAAAGGCTTTTCAATTGAGATCTTGATTTTTGGCTAAAATGCAAGATTTGGCGATTTTGGTGAAAATTTCGTGTGATCTGTTTAAGCAGGGTTTTGGGATGTTAAAATGATGTTAAATGAATGTTAAATTGATTAGAAGTTGAGGTTTAATCAATGCAATCCCGGATAGGTTGAATTTCCTAAGTTTGGCTTGAGTTTTTGGTTGTTTTTGGAGTGTTTTTGGTGATCTGTTATACCTGGGGGTATAAGGACGTGGTTGTGATCATTTTGCATGTTATTTGATGTATAAAAATGGTTAGAAGTGATGGATCTTGGCTGGGTTAAGTTTTGGAAGTGTTTGGAGATGATTTCGGTTGTGTTTGATAGCCAAATTGTTAGATTTGTGATGAGCAGCGAGTTGTGTTGTTGTTGCTGGTGTTTTAATGCATAAGGATGCATTAATGTTCTGTTTTTGTGTGCTTGAAACAGGGGAGGTTGATCCTTGAGCCTTGGAGGTGTTTTCGGAAGGTTTCGGGAGCTTGGAAAGCTTGTTGGCTAGCTTTGTTTGGTTATCGGTGAGTGAAGTTGGGATTTCAGCTTTTGAAACAAGGTTTGAAGGTTTTTGGGAGCTTAGTTTAAGTCTAAACAACTTTGCTAAGCTCAAGAGTAAGTGGATGGGTTTTTGCTCTTGGATTGTGTATGTTTTGGCTTTAAAAATCAAAAGTGGTTGATGATTGATATGCATGTGATTTGCATGGTTAAATTCTATTTTGTAAGCATGTTTTAGCATGGTTTAATGCTGGTTTTGAAAGTCAATTGAAAAGGATGCTCAAGGTAAGAGATCCTTGGTTTAGTGCATTGAAAATGTGGTTTTGATGCATAGTGTTGCATGTTGTTCATTGGCTTTGTATGATGCTTAAAAACAGTGAGTTGATGATGATTAATGATGATAATTGTACCTTTTGCATATTGTTTATGCATGTGAATCATTGAGCTAATGATGTGATGGCCTTGCATTATGTTTATGCATGTGGAACATTGGATATTATGGTAAGATGGTTATATTGGCAAGTGTTGTAAGTGGTTCTTGGTTCGTTGATCAGATATAATTAGCCGGCTATAGGATTGGGTGCACCGTGAATAAAGTCGCCTTGATGGCGGAGTGGTCAAGTGTGGACCGGGTAAACTCCCCTCAAGTATTCCTAACGAGATGAGGTCAGTGGAGGGTGTGCCCACGGGAGGACCTCGGTTGCTTAAGGTCGTAGTGGAGGTTGTTGCCCACGGTAGACCTTGGTTGAGTAAAGGTTATAAGGTGGTTAAAAGTCCTTATGTGAGAACCTTGTACTTGTTAAGATCACAATGGCAATGGTTAAGTCCATGTGTGGATCTTGTGTGTGATGTCCCGGATCTCGTTAGATGATGTCTACAACTACCAATCGGTTATGCAAAGGTTGTATGGTGGTTGAAAGTCCATACGGGAAGACCTTGTGCATGTCAAGGGTGTATGGCGGTTGAAAGTCCATACATGGTAACCTTGAGGGAAAGCTAAGGTTGTATGGTGTTTAAAAGTCCATACATGGGAACCTTAGGAGATTGAGGTCAGTGGAGGTTGTTGCCCACGGGAAGACCTTGGATTGGGTAGTGTGTAGGAAGCGTTGGGACACGCTTGGAATCCGCGTATCCGATCGGGTTGAAAAGTTGGAAAGTGAATATGGTCGATCTCTTGGAAGCCAATATAATGTTCTTGATCATGTTGAGCATGGGATTGCTTGAAATGATGCATAGTTGCATGTGAAGCATGGGATTGCTTGAAATGATGCATGGTTGCATGTGAAGCATGAGATGCTTGAATTGATGCATGTTTGCATGAGAAGCATGAGATGCTTGGTAAGATGCATTGTTGCATGAGATGTGTATGATGCTAGTGAAAGCATGTTACTTGTATGTTGAAGAAGTGTTGGTTATCATTTGATAAATGATGCATGTGAGTATGAATTACCTATGACGCATTGGAGTCATGTATGACTTGTTGTTAAAGGCATGAGATGATGATGTTATGGTTTATGTGGCCTTGTTTAAATGCATGAAATGGTTTGATTGAATTATGGTTTAAATGGTTTCTTGCTTGACGTGGTTTCCAAGTTAAAGAAAGGTATGTTGTGGGAAGGATGTGTTTTCCATGGTTTTGTTTAAGCTTGGCATATGGTGTTTATGCATGATTTGAACTTGATGTTGAAAAGAGTTTTCGAACATGGTTTTGGAAAGCAAATCGGGTTGGTTTTAATGTGTTTTAAAGACCCGCTGCATTGATGGTGTTTTGGTTTTGAGCATTCCTCACTAAGCATTATGTGCTTACGCTCCTTTTTGTCCATCAATGCAGAGTCTTGAAGTTTGGACAGCAAGGAGCAAGGGATTCAAGGTGGACTCCAATGGAGATGTATGTCTCGGTGAATAGCTATAGTTAATAAGGGCAATGGGGTAGAATCTCTCGGGTTTATGTGTATGTGATCGTATATGTTGATCATGAAGGTTTAAATGTTGTAGTTAATGTTGTTGAAACATGAATTGGGTTAAATGTGATTGAATTGGAAAGTTTGTGCTTAAATGGTTGCTTGTGTAGGAAGCATGCCTATAGATTTGGGGTTTTCCTTATATGTTGAGTATATGTTGAATTGTTGATGCAAGTATGTCTCTTTTATGTTGAATTGCATGTTGGCAAAGTTTGGTGGCTTTTGGAGCATGTTTGAATGATCAATTGTGTGTTTGAGTGAGCAAAATGCAACATTCTGGGCTAGGTGTTTCGGAACAGGTAACACCGTTTCGGAACGGGTGCCCTACATGAACCCAGGCGTCCGAAACGGGTGCCACCGTTCCGAAACGGAAGGCATTCTGCCAGACCCCCATTGCGGAACGTGTTGCGGAACGGCCCGTGTTTCGGAACGGGCTTGGCCTGTTCTGGAACGGGTGACCGTTGGGGGCTGACATGGGCGGTTAAATGTTTCAAAATGTTTGCATTTTGGTCCTGAATCTTGTTTGTGCAATTGTATGAGTTCGGGATGTCCGTTTGAGCTGAAATTTGGCAGGGAAGCATGAAACATGATTAATTTTAAGTTGGTAACTTAAAATCTGGTTAAGTCCTTAAAGTTTTCAGAAATTACAGTTTGGTCCCTAAAGTTGTAATTTGTTCAATTGGGTCCCTGTTTTATCTCTGATGTTTGTGATCTTTGAGCATGGTGTTTGTGTGATCACATCTAAGGTTAATGTGCATCTAGACAAGATTAAAAAGAAAAAAAAGGGTCGTTAATCAAGGTTGACTTTCGGGTTGACTTTGATTTTCCCCGTGTAATCTTCGTAGTTCGGGTCAACCGTCCAGACCGGGCTACGGGGCTTACATAGTTGAAATAAAAAGAATAAAAACAAATAAAATAAAAAACAACTAGATTTTTACCAACACTTGAACCCAAGGGAGAATGTGAAGCCTTCCTTCTTCAATTGTTCTTCCTTTGTGTTCATGGAGCTCCCCCTCAATGTTTGACTTGTTGATCACTCTCCATCACACCTAGCAAAAGACAATCAAGTAATTTTTGGTATCCAAATTGCTTTGGATCCATAAACATTAGTAGCACATACATTAGTCCCCGTAGGAATCCATTTTTCAATTTCATCATTTTTAATTGAAGTACTAAGTCCTTTTGGGACCCAAATACGTCTAAAACATTTTCCTTTAACAAATCTAGGGGCACTAGATTGTCTTACATAAAAATTTGATTTTCCTAAAACATTTTTCTTTTGAAGTTCATTGGAAATCAAATATTTTTCCTTTTGAACTTTAAGAAGCAAATTTTGTTAATCAAAACATTTTTGTTCAAATTCTTTCAATTTTTCTTCAAGTTTAAGATTTGTTTTGGAAAACAAATCATTTTCAATTTTTATTTTTGAAATCAACTTTTTGTTTTTGGAAAATGATGCCTTGAATTCCAAAAGCAAATCATCATAGGCATCTTGCAACTCATCAAATGTATATGAATTTGAAATAGATGAGTTAGAAGTTACCTCCCCCTCATTGAGGGCCATCAAGCATAGGTGGGCTACTTCATCATCGGTGGAGTCTTCATCACTCCAAGTGGCAATATATGCTTGTTTTGAAGATGATCCCCTCTTGTTGGACTTGTGGGATTCTTTCATCTTCTTCCTCGATTCATGCTTTGAATTTTCCATTTCGCTCTTCATGAACCGGGCAAATTTGTTGAAAAGATAGGTCATCTCTTCATCTTCACTTTCCTCCTCACTAGAATCTACCTGATGACAAGTGGAAGACTTGAGAGCAATGGCATTTGTGTTGATGTCAATCCCTTTGATCTTCTTCTCCCCCATAGCTCTAATTTCTTCCCTCTTCTTCTCATCTTCTTTGTTCTTCTTCATGATTTGATAAGTAAGGAGTGACCACACGATTTCATCAAGCTTCAAGGTCTTCAAAATTTTGGCTTCGATGATGACGGTCCTCTTTGAGTCTCATGACTTGGGAAGAGAGTAGATGAGCTTTCAGACAGGTTTCTCCTCCGTAATGGCTTCTCCATAACCCTTGAGACCATTGGTGATTGTGGAGAACCTATCAAACATCTTCTCGATGTTCTCTTCTGGATCCATCTTGAAGTTCTCATACTCTAAGGTGAGGAGCCCAATCTTGGTCTCCTTAACTTCATCGGTTCCCTCGTATGTGACTTCAAGCTTGTCCCGTACCTCCTTGGCACTCTCACAAGAAGACATCTTCCCATAGATGGTTGGGCCAAATGCACAAAAGAGAATGTGCAAGGCTTTACAATTTAGCTCCATCTTCTTGCGATCGTCGACACTCCACTCTGCTTTACTTTGTTGAGGCACGAACGAACCATCTTTAACTATGTCCCATAGCTTGTAGTCTCTTGACTTAATGAAAAACTTCATCTTTATCTTCCAATTGGTATAGTGGGTTCCGTCGAAGAAGGGCGGTTTGTTGATGGATTGCTCCATTTGAGCCGGTTGGTGAATGATTATCGAGCTTACCGAATATTCTCAATAGGATGTTAATCCTCTTCGATTGAGCCAAGCTCTAATACCAATTGTTGAGTTTTAAGGTGCTCGATTCCTTCAACCGATCTTGCTCACCAAGTGGTGGAGAGGTGGAATTTTGGGTGGATGATAAAATATAAATGACAAAATGGTTTTATAGTGGTTCAACCTTTTAACCAAGGTCTACATCCACTACTTTAGCTTCCCACTAAGGATTTCCAATCAATCCACTATTGGTTCGTCCCCTTTTCTAGGCTTAGGAGGAAACCCTTATACACCGATCAAGCTTTCTATCCAAAGCCTTGATCAAACCCTATTTACAAAAGAAAAAAGATCAGCAAACTCGAATCCCTCTAATAGGTATTTGTTTGCACAATTTGCAATTACCCAAAACCTAAAACACTTGAGCAAATTTGACAATTTTGGCTCACTAGTGTTTGTCTAAACAAGAATTGACAATTTAAGTACAAAGACACTTTTTGATCATTTGTTGATTGACAATTGAAGCATTAACCATTACTTGATGCTTAGAGGTCCCTTTTATACTCATTAATGAGTTTGTAGCCGTTACTAGCTGTTGGGGTTGATTTGGAGCCATTGAGGACTTTATTTCCCACCATAAATGCAGTTTTGCTGCTACCCGTATCGAAACGCTCTAACCCGTTTCGATACGCTATTCAAGTAGAAAGAGCCGTTGTAGTTTGATGAGCATCCGTATCGAAACGCCCATATCGAAACGCTCTGCATTTAAAAGTTAGTTCGAAATAGCCATTGGGGTTTATGACCGTTGTGGTCGATGCCACGTAGGCATATCGAAACGGCATAGCCCATATCGAAATGCTAGGAAAAAACTCATCCAGAAAAGACCCATTTCAATACTCGTATCGAAACGTTTTTGACACTGGAAGACACCGTATCGAAACACATAAGGGTGTTTTGAAACACCAGGTTGGTTTTGTGTAGTTTGGCTTTTGAAAACATCCCCTAAACATAGTTTCAAGTTATTTGGACTTTAGAAATAATTTTGAATTCTTTTCAAACTAGTCCAAAACATTTTTCAATTATTATATCAAAACATTAGTTCTACATCTTGAGAAGACATGTTTTATAAATGGCATGAGATGTAAAGTGTTGATTTTGCAAAACATGAGACATGCATTGATGAATGTTGTTTAGCGATCCTCACTAAGCTTTGTTATTACGCTCTTTTGTTTCATCAATGCAGAAAATTCGGCTTTGAGGGCAGTAAGACAACAAGTGGAATCCAAGCTTTTAATCTTGCAAAGTATGTGGTTTGTTTCGGTGTAATAAAAGGCAATGGGTGGGGGTTTATGCTAATGCATGGATGAGAATGTTTTCTTTTGTTTTAAGCATGCTTGATAGTTACTTTTGGGATGTAATTGGCCTTTATGGTTTGATTTTGGAAGTGGAGGATGGTTTTGGCTTGTTATTGTTTTGGGTGTACTAGGGAGCATGCCTATAGCACCTAATCTTGCATGTTGGTTGCCTTGTTATAGCTAATGCCTACACATGATGATTGTTGATATGTATCCATGTTGTATGCATGATGTGGCATGTCTCGGGGATGATTTGAATGTGTTAAAGTATGAAAAACCAGAAAACTCCGCTGCTGCAGGGCAAGGCGTATCGGAACGCCCGTGCCTGTTTCGGAACGGGTGGCTGAAATAGCCATAAGTTTTTAGAACGGGTTAAGGCGTATCGAAACGTTTTAGCTACTGGAAGGGGGTGTTTCAATACGGGTCTTGGAACGCACCCGAGTATCGAAACGGTCAACCCTATTTCGAAACGATCGTTTTGGTACAGGGCCATCTATATCGAAATGCATGACCGTTGGGTTTGAATTTTTAACTGTTTTGAGTTTCTTTTTCTGACATTTTGGTCCTTAAATGTTGGTTGCTTAATTTAATGAGTTTGAATGATCTGTTTGAGTTGAAATTTGACCTGATGGCATGTTATGTGATTAATTCTGGATTGGTAACATTAAAACTCGTTTAGTCCTTATAAATCCAAGAATTTACGTATTAGTCCCTAAAAGATGATTCTTTTCAATTTAGTCCATGTTTAGGTTCCGTTCGCTGTGCCGCTTTCGCTGATTTAACTTGCTAAACATATATGTTAATATTGAGCTTCTAGAAAAGATAAAAAGAAAAAAATGGTCGTTAATCAAGGTTGACTTTCAGGTTGACTTTTGTTTTTCCCCGTGTAATCTTCGTAGTTCGAGTCTATCGTCTAAGTCGGGCTAAGGGGGTTACAGATTGGGTATCTGAGCGTTGAATTGTAGTTGATTTTGATGTTAAGTGAGTTACCTTGAAACTTGCTGATGATTATGAAGTGGTAATCGTAGGCAGGAATGTAAAATTCTTGTCCAATGCAATTTTGACTCTTGAAGCGAGTCGTACCATGGAGTAGGGTTGTGAAGCTTTCCAAGCTTATGTGACGAACCCTGGTATAAAGGAAGTGCGAGTACAAGACAAACGAACGGTATGTGAGTTTCTGGGTGTCTTTCCAGAAGAGTTGCCTGGGTTTCCACCGAGTAGAGAAGTTGAGTTTGGCATTGAGTTGTATGAAAATACGACTCCAGTGTCTATTGCTCTTTACCGAATGGCAACTAAGGAGTTGAGGAGTTGAAAACGCAACTTCAGGAGTTGCTTGATCGAGGGTACATAAGGCCAAGTGTTTCACCTTTGGGTGCAACGGTCTTGTTTGTAAAGAAGAAGGATGGCACGATGTGTATGTGTATAGATTATCGCCAGCTGAACAAGTTGACGATTAAGAATAAGTACCCTTTGCCAAGGATTGATGATTTGTTTGACCAATTTCGAGGTGCTTCTGTATTTTCGAAGATTGACATGAAGTCTTGATATTATCAATTGAAGGTTAAGGATGTAGATGCACCTAAGACAGCTTTTCGGACAAGGTACGAGCATTATGAGTTCTTGGTGATGCCGTTTGGGTTGACAAATGCACCAGCTACATTCATGGATATGATGAATCGTGTGTTCTATGAGTTCTTAGATCAGTTTGTTTTAGTGTTTACCGATGATATTCTCGTGTACCGAGGAGGATCATGATAAGCATTTGAGGATTGTGTTACAAGTGTTGTTGGAGAATCAGCTTTATGCAAAGCTGAGCAAATGCGAGTTTTAGATCGGGGAAGTCTTTATGTGACATGTAGTTTCGGCTGAGGGTATTCGGGTTGACCCACACAAGATCGAGGCGGTGATGAATTGTAAAACGCCTAAATCGGTGACAGAAGTGTGTAGTTTCCTTGGTTTGGCCATATATTATCGAAGGTTTTTTTAGGGTTTCTCTAAGATTGTTGCTCCGTTGACTAGATTGTTTCAAAAGAATGTTCACTTTGAATGGAACCAATTAATTAAAAATCATTTTAAACACATGTCATATTAAGGTAAGGCATAATTGCCATAAAGCTCCCTAAAGATTCTAAGACTTTGACTCTCCCTTTTGAAAATTGCATTTTTCACAGTTTTGAAACTTTACATTTTGGTCACTACCCAAAATATACTACCTCCAAAACTCTTTTGAAAATTTGATTTGACCAACCTCTTAAACATAATTTTAGAGGATTTTAGCATTTTTTTTTCAAATTTTTAGCCTATCTCGATCCTTGATTTCCCTAAATCTCCTAACGCGATTCAAACCGTTTCCGACCGGTCCGATCCGATGTCTAAAACATCTAGGCCCAAAACCAGGGCGTTACAACTCTCCCCCACTTTGGAAATTTCATCCTCGAAATTTTACCTAAAGGAAAAAGATACGGAAATTGCTTCAGCATGTCTGCTTTGCTCTCCCAAGTGGCCTCCTCAACTCTCCGGTGTCGCCACAACATCTTCACAAGTTCTATCGTCTTGCCACGATGAACTTTGCTACTAACATCCAAAATCCTCACTAGTTCCTCATCATAAGACAGATCCGGATTCAACTCTATTGTTGGGTTGTATGGAGCTCGATTCGATCAACCAATATTGCTCACCAAGTGGTGGAGAGATGGATTTTTGGGTGGAAGGGTTGTGGAAGCTAGAAAGAATAAAGACACAATGATTTATAGTGGTTCGGCCTTCTAATAAGCACCTACATCCACTACCTTAGCTTCCCACTAAGGATTTTCAACCAATTCACTATTGAATTCGTCCCCTTTTCTAGGATTAGGAGGAAACCCTTACAACCGATCAAGCTTCTACCCAAAGTCTTGATCAAAACCCTCTTTTACAAAGAGACAAAGAAAGCAAACTTAAACCCTCTAATAGGTGTTTGTTTGCACAATGAAGCACTCACCCAAATCCTAAAACACTTGAGCAAATTTGACAATTTTGGCTCACTAGTGTTTGTCTATACAAGAAATGACAATTTAAGTGCTAAGACAATTTCTTGATCATTTGATGTTTGACAATATGAGCATTAGCCTTCTCTTGATGCTTGGAGGTCCCTTTTATAGTCCCAAATGAGTTTGTAGCCGTTTATGGCCGTTGGGGATGTTTCGAAGCCGTTGGAAGCCATTTAAGTTGAGCTTTAAATGCTCACCTGCACTATAGTTTCGAAACCTTTGAAGAGGTTTCGAAACCTTAAGAGGGGTTTAGAAAAACTAGCCGTTTTATAGCCGTTTGTAGCCGTTACAGGGCCAAAGTTTCGAAACCTTTACAAGGTTTCGAAACCTTTGAGCCAAAGTTTCGAAACCTTGTAAAGGTTTCGAAACCTTTGCTTAGGTTTCTAAAAAATCAGCTACTGCCCAGATAAGTTTCGATACCTTTGTTTGAGGTTTCGAAACTTTCATCTAAAAACATGTATTTCGGGCATTTTTCGACTTTTAAAAGTATAGTTCGATATAGGTATTAAGTCGAACTCTTTCAAAACATTTTGTCACGTTTTAAGGACTTTTGAATTATTTTTGAAGTCTTTAAACAAGTCCAAAAACATTTTTCACAATAATTGTTATATCAAAATATTTCTCAACAATCTCCCCCTTTTTGATATAACAAAACTTCTTTGAAATATTGTTTTTGACAAAATGCTCCCCCTTAATTTTTCACTTATTTCTCCCCCTTTTTGTTATATCAAAAATAATTTAAAATACTTTAAGTTCAAAATAACAATGGAGGTTTAAAAATTTAAAAATTTTGTTTTAAAATTTGGCTCCCCCTTACTCAAAGCATCATCAAAGTTAGTCCATCATATATGATCATCTAGTTGAATTTAAACCAAAAAAAAACAAATGAAAGCACAAAAACAACTAGAAATTTTACCAACACTTGAACTCAAGGTAGGATGTGAAGCCTTCCTTCTTCAAGTGTTCTTCCTTGTGTGCATGGAGCTCTCCCTTAATGTTTGACTTGTTGAACTTCTCCATCACACCTAACCATAGACAATCAAGTAATTTTTGGTATCCAAATTTCTTTGGATCCATGAACATTAGAAGCACAAATTTTTTACCCCTTAGGAATCCATTTTTCAATTTCATCCTTTATAATTGAAGTGGTTAGTCCTTTTGGAACCCAAACACTTCTAAAACATTTTCCTTTCACAAATCTAGGGGCACTAGATTGTCTAACATAGAAGTTTGATTTTCCAAAATTGTTTTTCTTTTCAAGCTCTTTGGAAATCAAATCTTTTTCTCCTTGAACTTTTTGAAGCAATTTTTGTAAATCAAGACATTTTAACTCAAACTCTTCAAGTTTTGCTTCAAGTTCAAGTTTGGTTTTAGAAAGCAAATCATTTTGAATTTTTAACTTTGAAATCAATTTATTGTTTTTCAAAATGTGGCTTTTAAAATCTAAAACCAAATCATCATAGGCATCTTGTAATTCATCAAAAGTGTAAGAACATGAATTGAATGAATTAGAAGTTACCCTTGAATCTTCTTCGAAGGCCATAAGGCAAAGGTTGGCTTGTTCATCGTCGGTGGAGTCCTCATCACTCCAAGTAGCCACATGTGCCTTCTTCTTATGGCTTGAAGTGCTTGCCCTCTCTTTTCTCTTAGGTTCTCGTTCAAGCTCTCTCAAGGCTTTCTTCATGAACGGGGCACACTTCTTGAAGAGATGAACTATCTCTTCATCTTCATCCTCCTCTTCACTTGTGTAGACATGATGGCAAGTGGAGGATTTGAGAGCCATGGCACTAGCATTGATGCCAAGCCCTTTGATTTTCTTCTCTCCCATAGCTCTTATTTCTTCCCTCTTCTTCTCATCCTCCTTGTTCTTCTTCATGATTTGATGAATAAGAAGGGACCCCATTAGTTCATCAAGCTTCAAAGTCTTCAAATTTTTGGCTTCGATGATGGCGGTCCTTTTTGAGTCCCAAGACTCGGGAAGTGAGTAGATGAGCTTTCGAACAAGCTTCTCCTTCGGGATGGCTTCTCCATAACCTTTAAGACCATTGGTGATGGTGGAGAATCTATCAAACATCTTCTCGATGTTCTCTTCCGGATCCATTTTGAAGTTCTCATACTCCAAGGTTAGGAGCCCAATCTTGGTCTCCTTGACTTCATATGTCCCCTCGTATGTGACTTCAAGCTTGTCCCATACCTCCTTGGCACTCTCACAAGAAGACATCTTCTCATAGATGGATGGACCAAATGCACAAAATAGAATGTGCAAGGCTTTGCAATTTAGCTCCATCTTCTTGCGATCGTCGGCACTCCACTCCGCTTTACTTCTTTGAGGCACGAACGGGCCATCTTCAACTACATCCCATAGCTTGTAATCTTTTGATTTGATGAAGAACTTCATCTTTGTCTTCCAATGGGCATAGTGAGCTCCGTCAAAGAAAGGCGGTTTGTCGATTGATTGTGCCATTGAGCCGGTTGATGAAAAAGTGATCGAGCTTGCCGGATCTTCTCAATAGGATGTGAATCCTCACCGATTGAGCCAAGCTCTGATACCAATTGTTGGGTTGTATGGAGCTCGATTCGATCAACCAATATTGCTCACCAAGTGGTGGAGAGATGGATTTTTGGGTGGAAGGGTTGTGGAAGCTAGAAAGAATAAAGACACAATGATTTATAGTGGTTCGGCCTTCTAATAAGCACCTACATCCACTACCTTAGCTTCCCACTAAGGATTTTCAACCAATTCACTATTGAATTCGTCCCCTTTTCTAGGATTAGGAGGAAACCCTTACAACCGATCAAGCTTCTACCCAAAGTCTTGATCAAAACCCTCTTTTACAAAGAGACAAAGAAAGCAAACTTAAACCCTCTAATAGGTGTTTGTTTGCACAATGAAGCACTCACCCAAATCCTAAAACACTTGAGCAAATTTGACAATTTTGGCTCACTAGTGTTTGTCTATACAAGAAATGACAATTTAAGTGCTAAGACAATTTCTTGATCATTTGATGTTTGACAATATGAGCATTAGCCTTCTCTTGATGCTTGGAGGTCCCTTTTATAGTCCCAAATGAGTTTGTAGCCGTTTATGGCCGTTGGGGATGTTTCGAAGCCGTTGGAAGCCATTTAAGTTGAGCTTTAAATGCTCACCTGCACTATAGTTTCGAAACCTTTGAAGAGGTTTCGAAACCTTAAGAGGGGTTTAGAAAAACTAGCCGTTTTATAGCCGTTTGTAGCCGTTACAGGGCCAAAGTTTCGAAACCTTTACAAGGTTTCGAAACCTTTGAGCCAAAGTTTCGAAACCTTGTAAAGGTTTCGAAACCTTTGCTTAGGTTTCTAAAAAATCAGCTACTGCCCAGATAAGTTTCGATACCTTTGTTTGAGGTTTCGAAACTTTCATCTAAAAACATGTATTTCGGGCATTTTTCGACTTTTAAAAGTATAGTTCGATATAGGTATTAAGTCGAACTCTTTCAAAACATTTTGTCACGTTTTAAGGACTTTTGAATTATTTTTGAAGTCTTTAAACAAGTCCAAAAACATTTTTCACAATAATTGTTATATCAAAATATTTCTCAACATCTATCTCCTCAACATGCATCACATGCGAAGGAACCGATCTGTACCTCCGCAACATCGAGACATGAAACACATCATGAATCATTTCTAGCTCGGAAGGCAATCTCAACCGATATGACACAGGACCAATACGCACTACAACCTCGTAAGGTCCAATGAACCTCAAACTAAGCTTACCCTTACACCCAAATCTCATCACCTTCTTCCAGGGTGATACCTTCAAGAACACACGTTCGCCAACCGTAAACTCGATCTCCTTACATTTTAGATCCGCATAAGACTTTGGCCGATCCGATACTGCCTTCAAACGCTCACAAATGAGCTTCACCTTCTCGGTGGTTCCTTTCAACATAGCCGGCATCAAAATCAACTTTTGCCCAGTTTCTGCCCAACAAAGTGGGGTTCTACATCTTCTCCCATACAAAGCCTCGTAAGGAGCCATCTGGATACTCGCCTGATAACTATTGTTATACGCAAACTCAACTAACGGCAAGTGCTTCTCCCAAGAACCCTGAAAATCAATGACGCAGCATCTCAACATATCCTCAAGCACCTGGATAACACGTTCCGACTACCTATTCGTCTAAGGATGATAAGAAGTACTGAAATTCAACTATGTACCCAAGGCTTGATGCAGACATTCCCAAAACCGCGATGTAAACCTCGGATCCCTATCCGACACAATGGACTTTGGCACACCATGCAACCGCACAATCTCAGCAATATACAACTCTGCCAACTTATCCAAGGTATACATAGTATGCACTGGCAAGAAATGTGCACACTTTGTAAGGCGATCCACAATCACCCAAACTGAGTTCTTCTTTGATGGTGACAAGGGCAAACCGGACACAAAATCCATAGTAATTCTTTCCCACTTCCATTACGGGATTCTCAAAGGTTGCAACAACACAGAAGGGACCTGATGTTCAGCCTTCACTCGCTGACACACCATGCACTTAATGACGAAAACAACAACATCCTTTTTCAACCCCACCAGTAGTACTCAACCATCAGATCACGGTACATCTTTGTACTACCAGGGTGCATAGCGAAAGGACTACTATGAGCTTCCATCAGAATAGTGTGCCTCAACTCAACATCATCTGGCACCACTATTCGACTCCTAAAACACAAAACCCCGTCATCACTAAAACTGAAATCCGAAGGCTTACCCTCTGCAATATCCTGAACATAGGGAACAAGAGAATCATCTGAAAATTGCTTTTCTTTGATCAACTGAATCAGAGATGGTTTCACTTGCAATTCAGCAATAAGACCACCATCTCGCGTTATGCTCAAGCGAGCAAACATCGCCCTCAACTCCACAGCCACTTTTCTGCTCAAAGCATCGGCCACAACATTAGCCTTACCCGGGTGATACTTGATCGACAGATCATAATCCTTAAGCAGCTCCACCCAACGACGTTGCCTAAGATTCAACTCCTTCTAAGACATTAGATACTTCAAGCTCTTATGATCCGTGAATACCACACACTTCTCGCCATACAGGTAATGCTTCCAAATCTTCAAGGCAAACACAATAGCCGCAAGCTCAAGATTGTGAGTAGGGTAGTTACGCTCATGCACCTTCAATCGCCTAGATGCATAGGCTACTACCTTACCCTCTTCCATCAACACACAAACCAAACCCATAATGGACGCATCACTATAAACTACAAACTCCTTACCAGACTTAGGTTGAATCAGGACAGGATCTTGCGTCAAAGCTTTCTTCAGCTTCTCAAAAGCTTGTTTCCTCGCATCTGTCCACTCAAAACGAACATTCTTCTGCAACAACTTAGTCAATGGTGCAGCTATCTTCGAGAAGCCGTCGACGAATCTACGATAATACCCAACTAAACCAAGAAAACTTCTCACTTCTGTCACCGACTTAGGCACCTTCCAATTCATCACTGCCTCAACTTTCTGTGAATCTACATGAATACCCTTAGTAGATACAACATGTCCAAAGAAGACCACATCCCTAAGCCAGAACTCACAATTGCTTAGCTTAGCATACAACTGATTCTCCAACAACACTTGCAAAACTATCCTTAAGTGCCTATCATGATCCTCCTCGGTACGAGAGCACACAAGAATATCATTGATGAACACCACCACAAATTGATCTAAGAACTCATGGAATACACGATTCATCATGTCCATGAAAGCAGCAGGTGCTTTGGTCAAACCAAACGGCATCACCTTAAACTCATAATGCACGTACTTTGTCCGAAAAGCCGTCTTAGGTACATCAGCATCTTTCACCTTCAACTGGTAATACCCTGACCTCAAGTCAATCTTAGAAAACATTGAAGCTCCTCGAAACTGACCAAAGAGATCATCAATCCTAGGCAAGGGATACTTATTCTTGATCGTCAACTTGTTTAGTTGGCGATAATCTATGCATATCCGCATTGTGCCATCTTTCTTCTTTACGAACAACACCGGTGCACCCCAAGGTGATACACTCGGCCAGATAACCCTCGATCCAGCAACTCCTGAAGTTGCGTTTTCAACTCTTTCAGTTCTTTAGGTGCCATGCGATAAGGAGAAATAGACACCGGAGTAGTATTCTCATACACCAGCAGTTCTTCCGGAAAGACACCTAGAAAATCACAAACTGTTCTAATGTCCTGCACTCGTACATCCTTTGTGACAGGATTCATTACATAAGCAAGATAAGCCTCACAACCCATCTTTAGCATACGGCTTGCTTCCAAGGCCAAAATCACATTAGACAAGAATTTTACATTCTCGCCTACTACCACCACTTCATAATCATCGGTAAGCTTTAAAGTGACCCGCTTGGTATCAAAGTAAACCATATCTCTATGCTCAGACAACCAATCCATACCAAGGATCACATCAAATCCATAAAAGGGTAATTCTATTAAATCAACAAGAAAAACATGACCCTCAACAGATAAGGGACACCTCCGATATAACTTCCTAGTGACTACAGTCTCACCAAAAGAACTAGTCACTTGCATTCCTACTTCTAGAAACTCAACAGGTATATCAAGTAAATGTGCATGCTCCCTCAAGATGTAAGAATGCGTGGATCTAGAATCAATCAAAGCCAACATTCATAAAGATTGTAGAAAAATGGTACCTGCAATGACATCAGCATCGTTGGGCTCCTTGCGCTGAGCATAAACCCTCGCATGACCACCTTCTTCAGCCTGAACTGCCACAACATGAGCTATGCTACGCTGTCCCCCATCTCTCCTCTGGAATTTACCCCGATCGCGCCCACGGCCTCTCTGAGGTTGCACAGCTCACACTGGTGCCTGACTCACCAATTGCGGACAGTCACGCTTCACGTGACCTTACACTACACAGTGCCAGCAAGTCCCTGAGACACCCCAGCACTCCCCGGTGTGATGTCTCCCACAAAGATTGTAAACAGGTG
The DNA here is from genome assembly GCA_958450335.1 of Hibiscus tridactylites. Classification (NCBI taxonomy): domain Eukaryota; kingdom Viridiplantae; phylum Streptophyta; class Magnoliopsida; order Malvales; family Malvaceae; genus Hibiscus; species Hibiscus tridactylites. Next base: position 58,420,133 of record OY288270.1, on the reverse strand, counting down.
CGCGAGCACCAACGTTCTGATCAGGCTGTCCTCAGCCCATTCCACCACCACCACCTCAATGATGATCTCTCTGGTATCCTCTATCCCGAGGCCTTTTGCCACGATCACGCCCGCCATCATGGTAAGCACCTCTCTTTCTTGAACTAGAGCCTCCAGACCGAGATGTCATGCCTAGATTCAGCTCTATATCATTCGCTCGCGAGACCAGCACATCAAAATCTGTGTACTTGGCCGCTAACACATGCGTTTTAGCTTCTCTTACCAATCCATAGCGAAAACGTTCACACCTTGTTCACTCGTCTGGTACTAACTCAGGTGTATACTGGCTCAGCCTCACAAATTGCACCTCATATTCGGCAACCGACATATTGCCCCGCACCAAGGCCATAAATTCTCGTTTCTTCTCTTCCAGATAATGGACCCCCGAAAATTTCTTCTTGAAAGCGCTCACGAAAAAGGTCCAGTCGATTTCATCTTGTTCCATCCCGGCTATGATAGTTGTCCACCACATATACCATCACCATGCAACAGCGATATCACACACCCCAGCTTCTGAACATTGTTACAGTTCATCTGTTCCAAGATTCGCTTGGTACTTTCGAACCAAGCCTCAAATCCCTCAGGAGTCAATCCTCTAAACTCAGCACCGCCCAGACTGCGTAAGAGCTCCAAAGGCAGCCAAGGGTTGGTACCCTACTGTGGTGCGGCTGTATGAAAACAAGCTACTGCCGCCTGAAAGGCTCTTGCAATAGCTTGTATCAAAACTATCATATTTTGAAAACCTTGTCTCGGTGCTCCCTCAGGTGCCACACCCCCCCGCACCAGCTCCAGCCTCAGCTCCTGCCCCACCACTTACAGGTGGTCCACCCGGGGGAGGAGGCGGTAGATTCTCAGCTTGCTCTTCCGGCCCATTCTCGGCCACATTTCGGGCATTGCTTCTCGTCCCTCGTATCAGACCCATGGTGAAAAAAGATGTACTATAACGCAAACACAACAATAAAATCAATCAGGCTTCTAGTAGCAAGGACCTAAGTCACTCAACTCATTTGCTCAAAATTAAATTTCTCTATTAGTAGCTTTGGCAATGGGTACCCCAGTCATCCCTCAAGCGAAACATAGCATATTATAGCATATCATTGTCATCATGCTTTACATCATTCAACAATCAGCATATATCAATATCACATCATCAACATATCACCATATTCAACCCACATATGATTCACATCAATCAACCATGGCATAAGCTCCAATATTCAACCAATATCATGCTTTCTAAACAACACACCTCAATACTTGCCAATTTCACTTACCAATACCCCCAAATATTTGTAAACCTAGCTCTGATACCAACAAATGTAACCCCCTTAGCCCGGCCTAGACGCCCCACCCAAACTAAGAAGATTACACAGGGAAAATCGAAATCAACTCGTAAAAGTCAACTTCGGTTAACGACCCTTTTTTCCTTTTTATCTTCTCTAGATGCACAATATTAACCTATGTGTTCAGCAAGACATTTAGAAGGAAACGGCGCAGCGATCGAAGTTCAATTAGAGGTTCGATTGCATACAATTGACTATTAGGGACTAAGTTGTAATTTCAAGAAAATACAAGGACTTTTCCGATTTTAAGGTTACCAATCCATGTTAATCATGTAACATGCCAACATGTCAAATTTCATCACCAACGGATCATCCAAACTCAATTTATTGCACAAACATTAATCAGGGACCAAAATGCATAAATTCGGAAGTTAAAAGTTTCTAATAACTGAAAATAACTAACTCGTATTGATACACTTGAGCATGTATCGATACGCGGGAAGACAGTAGCAAAAGATGGGAAGAGCGTATTGGTACGACCTTCAAACTTGGCTTGGGCGTATCGATACGCGGGCAAATTGTACTGATACCCATGTACCGAAAACCTTGAAATTTGCTTTAATGTATCGATACACTTCCCCGTGTATCGATACGCATACCAGATATTCACTTTCAACGGCCACTTAAACACATTTAACAATGCCTAAACATGTTCTAATCATTCATACAAGTAATAATCAACGTTGCAAACCAATATGCATCAAACATCATCCATATCATAATCTTCAACCATGGCAATTCAAAGTGAAACATTAGCTACTCAAGCATGCTTTAAACATAAGCCATAGCATAGCTAAAAACACCATAAGCAAAAATATAAACCATATAGAGGCCACATACGAAACCAAATAGGCAAGCCATCATATCTCACCTAAGAAATAAGAAGATTAATCTTCCAAACCAAGGTTCTAACCGCCCCCCATTGCTAAAATCTACTTATTAAAATTCTCCAAAGTTCATACTTGAGTTCGAGTGAAAACTTAGGTGCCTTCACTTGCTACTCCTCGGCCCTCAAGTTTAGTCATCTACATTGTTAGAAAAAGGGGAGCATAAGCACACTTGCTTAGTGAGGGTAAGCTCAAGAACACACCAACAAAGCAGTTTTTAAAACACAAGTTTAAACCATATCATGCTCAATCTCAATTCATGCTTCCAAAACCAAAGCAAACCATTCTTTAACCATGTTCCACATGTATCACTAACCACATGCATTGCTCCCAATGCAAATCCACATTAAGCCCCACTTGCTCAACTCACATGCATAGAATCATCCTATGCAACATCTCAACACCATGCATCTCATGCACAATAAATCATTATGCATTCATTAAAAACATAATACATGGGCAACATCAATAGCACATATATTGGCATATAGCATCCGGCATAGGCTCACCCCTATCAGTTATGATAGACTCACCCCTATCACTTTCATACACAATATCGGATACATAGACTCACATAGGCTCATCCCTAAACTCAATGATGGCTCACCCCCATCTTAATGGCTACGAATGGAATTAGGCTCACCCCTAACCCATAATGATAGGCTCACCATTATCACCCGCAATAGGCTCACCCATATTACGATACGTAGCTAGACACACGTACGATTTATAGATTATAGTGCACTCACATCCTATTGGTCGACCAACATATCCGAGTATTAAAAATAGATCAAACCTTTGCCAATATATCCTTAAAAACCATGTTAACTCATTGTTTTTAATGCATCACCAAAAATCATCACATATCCTAAATTAAACATGCCTTTAAATAGCAAAAATCATCTCATACAAGATCGTACCATCTTGTATTCAAACCAAACCTTTTCATGGGATAAACACAAGCAAAACCATGCTTGAAACCATGCATAACAGTGAGTAACAATCATCACCAAAACATGAGCATGATATACCATGGAGTCCATTTCAAAACCAAAAACGAAGAGAACAAGAAACCATACTTACTTCCGAGATTAGCTAAGCCTTTCAAGCTTACACTAACCTCCCAATACATCGTATACAATCTTACAAAGCTTTAAAAACATGTCCACTCACCGACAACGCGAAACATTGCTCGCCGACACGGAAATCACTCTTATGGAGCCTCCAAAAACGTCTTGTTTGCTTCCGGATCAAGATCCCCTGTTTTCATATCATCAAAACAGAGATTCAAATGCATTAAAATGCATTTCAACACCAGCAACTAAATACAAACTCGTTGCTCACCCAAACCACACCAATTTACCCATCCGAAACAACCGAAAACTCAATCGATTGCTTCCTAAACCATGCCCAGCCAACATACATCATTTTCAATCATTTATAAACATCAAATTACATCTAAAATCAACCTAAACGCATCCTTATACCTCCAACAACTCAACTTCATCACTTCACCTCAAAAACTCAACTAAAACTATCATAAGACTCATGGATTTCGGGATCTATATCACTAAAACACTTTCTCAACAACATAATCATCTCAAAACTCAATTAGAATCCATCTAAAACAGAGCTCATCAAAACAAATCCTAAAATCAAGAATTAAATCACAATTTTGTAAGATTTTGATCTTAAACCATAACTATTATCAAAACTCAGTTAAAAACAACATTTGAGAGTCAATAATCTTGGGAATTTCAATAAAGAACATTGATTAGAGGTTGAGAACGGGATTTACCTCCAATCCTTGCTTTCCTCAATAGATGACAAGTTTTTGCTTCACAAATCTTGATGAAATTGAAAAGGATTCTTTGAAACAAAAGAGAAATCAAGAAGAGTATGTTTGGGAGAAAAGAAATCTTGAGAAAATGATTTAGAATGGTTTTTGGCTGAAAATAATAAGAGAAAAGTAGTTACGTAAATAAAATCTCCCAAATTAATTATTCAATTAATAAAATAAATAAAACCTTTTTAATCCAATTAATTAAAAATCATTTTAAACACATGTCATATTAAGAAAAGGCTTAATTGCCATAAAGCTCCCTAAAGATTCTAAGACTTTGACTCTTCCTTTTGAAAATTGCATTTTTCACAGTTTTGAAACTTTACATTTCGGTCACTACCCAAAATGTACTACCTCCAAAACTCTTTTTGAAAATTTGATTTGACCAACCTCTTAAACATAATTTTAGACGATTTTAGCAATTTGTTTTTCAAATTTTTAGCCTATCCTGATCCCTGATTTCCCTAAATCTCCTAACGTGATTCGAACCGTTTCCGACCGGTCTGATCCGATGTCTAAAACATCTAGGCCCAAAACCAGGGCGTTACATAATCACTTGCGTCGCACATGAGTTCAAATGGTAATGTCCAATTTGGTGGAACTACAATTGGTGCGGTCACAAGTTTTTTTCAATGTCTCGAATGCTTCAGTGCATGCGTCATTGAAGTCAAAGGCCATATCATGTTCAAGAAAATTACACAAAGGTTTAGTTATTTTAGAGAAATTTGTAGTAAATCTCCTATAAAAACCTGCGTGTCCCAGGAAGCTCCGGATTCGTTTGACTGCAGTGGGTGGAGGTAGTTTCTCGATCACATCTAATTTTGCCTTGTCTACTTCAATGCCCTTTGATGAGATCTTGTGGTCGAGTACTATGCCTTCATCCACCATAAAGTGGCACTTTTCCCAATTTATGACCAAATTAGATTCCTCACATCGTGTTAGTACCCTTTCCAAATTGTCGATGCAATTGTCAAAGTCATCACCGAATACTGAGAAATCGTCCATGAAGATATCTAGGAAATCTTCCACCGTGTTGGAAAAAATTGGCATCATACATCTTTGGAAGGTTGTTGAAGCATTGCAAAGCCTGAATGGCATCTTTCTAAATACATATATGTCGTATGTGCATGTAAGGGTGGTCTTTTCCTGGTCGTCTGGTGCTATGGCAATCTGATTATAACTTGAATAACCATTAAAAGAACAATAAAATGGTTTACCTACAAGTCGATCAAGCATTTGGACAAAAAAGGGCAAAGGAAAATGATCTTTTATAGTTGCTTTATTCAACTTGCAATAATCCATACAAACCCTCCAACCGGTCACAGTCCTGGTTGGGATTAACTCGTTGTTCTCATTGGTTATCACGGTCAATCCACCTTTCTTTGGTACACATTGTGCTGGGCTTACACACGTGCTGTCGGAGATAGGGTACATGATTCCGGCATCAAACCATTTGATGATTTTTTTCTCACTACCTCTTTCATAGCATGGTTAAGCCTCTGTTGAGCCTCAATGGTAAGTTTGTAATCATCTTCCAAAAGGATTTTGTGCATGCATATCGATGGGCTTATTCCTTTCAAATCAAAAATTCTCCACCCCATTGCCCTCTTCTGTTTTCGCAGCATGTTGATTAGTTTTTGTTCATGTTCGGGCTGCAACTTAGAAGAGATGATTACGGGCAATGTGTCGTTTGATCCCAAATAAACTTATTTTAACTGTTCAGGTAAGTGTTTTATTTCAAGAATCGGTGGTTGCTCAATAGAAGGCTTTTCAACCTTTCTTACCTCTCCAAAGTAATTGAGGGGTTCGAAATACTTATATGGACGAGATGTTGTCCAATAGGCTTCCTCTTGTGCCTCAATCCTCGTCTCTTCAGTTTCTTCAGATTCAGACATGTCATTACCGAGGCAGGTGTCAGGGAGGTTGTCGAGATAATTTATGAGGCAGTTGTCACAGTGATTATCGAGGCAGTAACCAGAATCATTGCTGAGGCAGTGTTTGCCCAGGCATGGTGCATCTCTATCAAAATTGAATTCAACGGTTGCTTGAATCATTTGACATTCTTCTTGATCGTCAACACGTTTAAGGGTCTGGAACATATTGAGTTTGACTTGTTGATCATTTACCCTCATGGTTAGCTCTCATTTTTCCACGTCGATCAAGGAACTCTCGGTGGTTAGGAATGATCTCCCGAGTATGATAGGTGCATACTCATCTGCCTCACAGTCTAGAACAAGGAAATCAGTAAGAAAAAATAAACGTATCGACTCGTACCAGTATGTTTTCATTTTTTCCTTCTGGTTGCACATATGAACGATCAGCCAGCTGGAGCATGAATGTGGTGGGTCTAGCCTTTCCAATTCCTAATTTCTAGAAAATGGATTTGGGCATCAAATTTATGCTTGGTCCTAAGTCACACAATGTCTTCTTCACGTAGTGATTCCTGATTGCACATGGTATTGTGAAGCTCTCAGGATCTTTAAGTTTAAGTGGTGTTCGGTTGTGTAGCATGGCCATACATCCTTCTGTTGTGGCAACAATATCAAATTCTCCAATTCTTGTTCATTTAGAGGCCATGTCTTTAAGGAACTTGGCATAGTTTGGGATTTTCTTTATTGCTTCTATGAAAGGTATGTTGATATGGACATGCTTCAAGATGTCTAGAAGCTTCTTGAATTGGTACTCTTGCTTCTGTCATTTTAGCCTATGTGCGAATGGTTGTGGGAGTCGAATGTCTTCAATCCGTTCCTTGCATGGAAATTTGATTTAAGGCATCTGATGCGGTTGTTCAACAGCCTTCTGATTTTTATCTGTGTCTTTGCCAGGCTCTACCGCAGCAGTGTGGTCAGATTCTGTCGAGGCAATCAGTTTAGGAATTGCTGAGGCAATGTTGTCAGGCTTTGTCGTGGCAGTGAGCTCCTTTGGTTTGGTTTCCTCCTTTTCATTAGTTTGGGGATCCTTCAGCTATTTTTCGCTCCTTGTACTAATTGCTTTGCACTGTTCATGAGTCGCTCCCTTAGCGACTTCAGTATCGCTTGGAAATCCTCCCATCGATCTGGAATTCAAGATTTGTACGAATTTCCCGACTTGTGTCTCCAATGACTTTAGGGTTGCTTCATGGTTATGCATCCTCATCTCATGCTTGTCCATAAAAGCATCAATTTTCTTCATGAATTTATCAGTGTTAGCCATATATGCACTAGTTGGAGACATAAAAGTTTTGAGAGAGTTTTCCAAAGAACTAGTTTGCATAGGTTGTTGCTGCGGCGTCGATTGTTGTGGCATTTATTACTGCGGCATTGCTTTCCGAGGCATTTTCTGTTAGAATCCCATTTGTGGAGCATTCTGATTATTCTGATTGAGTGCATTGTTAGGGTTGCTCCATGAGAAGTTCGGATGTTTCTTCCAGGCCAAGTTATAGGTGTTGGACATCATGTTGTTGTTTCGGTTGTAGTTACCAACGTAAGAGCTCGACTCTGGATTCTATGGATATTCAGAAGAAACATGGTTACCTCCACATATTTCACAAAATAGATTCATTACCTTGACCTCCTGGTGATTATTTTGCTTTTGCATTTTCATGACCAACTTGGTCAAGTTGGCTATTTGGGTTGAAATCGATTCTGAGGTCTCTATTTCGTTCACTGTGGGTTGGCATCTGATTCCTCCTCTTCTGGTTGTTGAGAATTGATTGTCATTTTTGGCCAGCCTATTCATGATCTCCATTGCTTCCTCCGGTTACTTGTCCAGAAGTATGCTATTTGTCAAGGCGTCAAGCATCATCCTCGTTGGTGTGTTTACAACATTGTAGAACATTGTCACTTGTGTCCACAATGGGAATCCGTGTAAGAGGCATTTATGTAACGGCACTATGTATCGCTCCCAAGCTTCGTACATGGATTCATCATCAGCCTACCAAAAAGAAGTGATTTCAGTATGTAAATTATCAGTTAAATTTGTAGGATTAAAACGATCAAGGAAATCACAACATAAGTCACTCCAAGATTTTATTGACCCTGTTGGAATGCCATTTAACCAGTTTTTTGCACTATCCCTCAGTGAATGGGGAAACAATTTCAGCCTCAAAATTCCCTCGTGGACTCCCTATATTTTGAATCTAATTACAAATCTACAAGAAGGATTTGAGTTGTTGTCTAGCATCTTTAGTTGCAGAGCCGCCAAATTGAGCCATTGTATTGATCATGTTGAACATTACAAGCTTTAGTTCAAAGTGAGCAGCTTCTATTTCAGGTGTGACAACTCCTGGATTCAGTCCTTTCGGGTTTCTTTTAAGTAATCTCGGATGGTTGGGTTTCTATCTGGAGCAAATTGTAATGGCGGGATTACTTAATCTCCTGCCGCGGCATTCTGATAACCATCGGCAATTCGATTGCCATCGACATTGTAATTTCCAGGTCTATGTTCCATCTCTTCTCTTACCTTTTGTTTGAGTCTTTGGTAAGTACAATCGATTTCAGGATCAAGTTCGTATAATGGACTCTTTGGGTTCGCCCTGGTCATACACCAATACAAAACCAAATTTTACTAGCGCTCAAAAACTAAAAATAAAAAGAAAGGTACAAGAAAATAAAATTAAAAGTTGCTATTACCAATCCTCGACAACGACGCCAAAAACTTGTTGCGTGTGTAAAGTGCCCCGCAATTGTGCAAGTATACACGTCTCAGGTAATAAAGTGATGAGTATTGAGTATCGTCTCCACAGGGATTGGTAAAACCTTCAATGTTATCGACTCGCACTGAAAAGAAAATAAAAGTAAAGCACACAAGTGATTGATTGGGTTTTTATAGTAATCTAATAAGCAGAAAATAAAATAAGCTAGTAAAGTAAAAGTTGAGAAATCAAGATGAAAAATGGGCCAGATTATATTGCATCGTAGTGTGGAAACTAATTGGAATTGTCTCGGTTTTTTAATGCAACGAACACTGGATTGCCTCGGTAAAGACCAAAGTCACTGCCGCGGCAACAGGTTAAGTAACTGCCTTGGAAATCCCTTGCTTGGGCAGCAACGAACAACATCAAGGTTTGGCAAAGCGTCCTTCAATGGCTCCTCCTTATCCCTAAGTCTAAACTGTGTTGATGTGCAGGCCTTGATAATACCTTCCAGCGTGAACCGAGGATGAACACCAACCAATCTTACGCTTCTTTTAGTCGTTGAAACTCGAACCTATTCCTAAGTTGAGTTAGTTTTCACTGATTCGGATGAAAACCATTCTCATCTGTTTCGTAAGTCTAACTCTCCCAATATTAGACAAATAGATAGCTAACGAGATCCTCTCTCAGTTCACTCGCAAACAATATAAAGAACCAAGAATAAGCAAACCTTGAACTAAAATTGTATTAACAAAAACTTAAACAAAATCCAATCATTTTCTCACAACTAGTAAACAATACAATCTAAACCCTAAGAAGAAATTAGAATGTAATTTGATATAAGCTCGCTACAAATTCTCTCAAAGCTCAAGTTGTTCTCAATGGTCAGCTTTGGCTTCTTATTTATAGAGGAGGTCTAGGTCAAGTCCTTCTTGAGGAGGAAGTTAAGTTAGAATTAAATACATTAAAAGAAATGGTCTTCTTTTAAAGTATTATATCTTTCTACCTTAAAGTCCTCCTATTTGCGTGGAATCTTCGGTTGACCTTCCTCTGGTGTTTTCATGATCTTCTCGCAGTTCGATCTTCATGAGAAGTGCATAGAAAAATTCAGCTTTTCATGCTCTTCAAAACGCGCTCCACTTTTCTTATTTTCTCCATTGTCGAGTGTGTCAAGTCATTGCCTCGGTAGTGGCTTTGTTATTGCCTCGACAATGTTCTGTCTGTCTTTTCCGCTCAGCAAGGCTATATCTCATAGTTCATCTTCCTTTAGTAGAAATTGACATCCACAGCTAGCTTGATCTGGACCGTCGAGAGATGATTCTGCACCGGTCCTTTCTTTCCTTCACTGCCGCGGCAGTGCTTGCCTGGGTAGTGAGTACCAAAATTTGCATTCGCACCAAGCACACACATAAGCAATATCTTTTCCACCAAATAAACTAAATATAAGGATCAAGCATGATAAAGATGAGCTCAATGTGATTGATGCATAGAGGACTACAATGTGACTCAAATTGGTGTAGATTTAGCAATAATTTTCATAGAAAAAGGGTGAAATGATAGTACTTTTACACACTTAACAATGAATCCAATCTATATCTCCTAAGCATGGATACATGCAAAACATCATATATCTTCTCCAACTCGGGAGGCAACCTCAACCTATAAGCAACAGGTCCAACACGCTCAAGCATCTCATATGGTTCACTAAACCTCGGGCTCAACTTGCCCTTCCGGCCAAATCTCATCATCTTTTTCCTAGGTGAAGCCGTCAGAAACACCTTATCACCTACAACCTACTCAACCTCCTTACGCTTCAAATTCGCGTAGGACTTTTGTTGATCAGAAGCCGCTTTCAACCTCTCACTAATAAGCTTCACTTTTTTCGTAGTGCCCTTTAGCACATTAGGCAAAGAAACCAACTTTTGCCCCGCTTCCGCCCAACAAAGAGGCGTTCTACAGTTCCTTCCATACAAGGCCTCATAAGGAGTCATTTGAATGTTCGCCTAATAACTATTATTGTAAGCAAACTCCACCATAGGTAACTATTTCTTCCAAGAACCTTGGAAATTAATGATGCAACACCTCAACATATCCTCCAACACTTGGATAACCCGTTCATATTGACCATCCGTCTGCGGATGATACGAAGTACTAAAATTCAAACGCGTACCCAACGCTTGATGAAGACACTCCCAAAACCTCGCTGTAATATGCGGATCCCAATCTAAAAAATGGACTTAGGCACCCCATGCAACCTCACAGTCTCTGAGATGTAAAAATCCGCCAACTTGTCTAATGTATACGTAGTATGCACCACCGGAAAATTTGCACACTTCGTAAAACGATCAACAATCACCCAAATGGAATTCTTCTTGGATGGTGTCAAAAGCAAACCAGTCACAAATCCATTATGATTCTCTCACATTTCCATTCTGGAATCTTCAACAGTTGCAACAATCCAGAAAGAAATTGATGCTCAGCTTTAACACGTTGACAAACCATGCACTTACTAACAAAATCAGCCACATCCTTCTTTAAGCCAACCCAATAGTACTCATCTCTCAACCCACGACACATCTTTGTACTACCAGGTTGCATAGCAAAAGGACTACTATGAGCCTTGTTCAAGATAGTACGCCTCAGCTCAACGACCTTCGGCACAACTATTCGACTCTTAAAACACAAAACAACATCATCATTGAAACAAAAGTCCGTTGGAGTTCCTTTCGCGTTGTCCTGAACATGTGGTACCAGCGATTCATCCAACAACTACTTCTCCTTAATCAACCCCACCAACGAGGGTTTCACTTGCAATTCAGCCACTAAACCACCATCTCGTGCTATACTCAACCGAGCAAACATCGCCCTCAACTCTATAGCCACCTTCCTACTCAAGGCATCGACTACAACATTAGCCTTCCCCGGATGGTACTCAATCGTGAAGTCATAATCCTTAAGCATCTCCAACCACCGTCGTTGCCTAAGATTCAAATCTTTTTGTGACATCAAGTACTTCAAACTTTTGTGGTACGTGTACATCGTACACCTTTCACCATAAAGGTAATGCGTAGGGTAATTACGCTCATGCACTTTCAACTGCTGAGATGTATATGCTACCAACCTACATTCCTACATCAACACACATCTCAACCCTACATAGGACCCATCACTATAAACCACAAACTCTTTACCCGATTCGGGTTGTATCAAGTTAGGAGCTTGCGTCAACGCTTCCTTCAGCTTCTTGACCTCCGTCCATTCAAACTTCACATCCTTTTGCAACAACTTTGTCAAAAGAGCAGCAAACCTTGAAAAACCATCCACGAATCTATGATAGTATCCCGCCAAACCAAGGAAACTACGCACCTCATGGACCAACTTAGGCGACTTCCAATTCAGCACCGCTTCAACCTTTTGGGGATCAACCCGAATCCCTTCGGCCGACACTACATGATTAAGGAAAACAACTTCCTTAAGCCAAAACCCACACTTGCTCAACTTGGCAAAAAGCTGATTTTCCAACAAAACTTGCAACACAATCTGCAAATGCTTATCATGATCCTTCTCGATACGAGAGTACACAAGAATATCATCGATAAACACGACCACAAGCCTATCCAAAAACTCATGAAACACACGATTCATCATGTCCATAAACGCAGCAGGGACATTACTCAAACCGAACGGCATCACCAAGAACTCATAATGCCCGTACCTTGTGCGAAAAGCGGTCTTAGGCATATCTACATCCTTTACCTTGAACTGGTAATATACGGATCTCAGATCAATCCTTGGCAAAAGACACTTGTTCTTTCTTTTCAACTTGTTCAATTAACGATAATCTATACACATTCGCATCGTGCCATCTTTCTTCTTCACAAACAAGATCGGTGCACCCAAAGGTGAAACACTAGGCCTAATGAAACCTCAATCAAGAAACTCATGAAGTTGCGTATTCAACTCTTTCGGAGTCATTCGATAGGGAGCAATAGACACTTGATTCGTGTTTTCATACAACTCAATGCCAAACTCAACCTCTATGCTTGGTGGCAAACCAGGCAACTCTTTCGGAAATACACCCGGAAACTCACATATCGTATGTATGTCCTGTACTCACACCTATTTTGTACTCGGGTTCATCACATAAGCCAGGAAAGCTTCACATCCCAAACGCGTCAATTGACTCGCTTCAAGAGCCGAAACCACATTAGACAACAACTTCACATTCTCACCTACAGTCACCACCTTATAATCATCGGCTAGTTTCAGCAAAACTCGCTTGGTCTCAAAATCAACCACAACCTTATGCTCAGATAACCAATCCATACCAAGAATTATATCGAACCCATAGAAAGGAAGCTCCATAAGATCAACCTCAAACACATGACCTTGAACAGACAAATGACATCTCCTATACAACTTCCTCGTTACAATCGTCTCACCGAAAGAACTGGTCACACACATACCAACATCTAACAACTCAACAAGCAAATCAAGCGCTTGTGCATGCTCACGCAAAATGTATGAATGAGTAGAACCAGAATCAAACAAAGAAAGTAATGACAAGGATTGCAAAGTAAAGGTACCTGCGATCACATCCGTGGTATTCCTTCCCTGTCTGGACAATCACACTTCATATGTCCTCATGATCCACTGTAACCCCATTAGCCCAGTCTGGACGCAAGACCGAACCAAGTGAGCTACACTGGGAAAATTGAAGAAAAAGCCCGCTAATACTTCCCTTCAATTAGCAACCCTTAACAACATTTTATTAACTTTTTATCTTTTCTAGAGGCTTCACATTAATCCTACATGTTCATGCAAGCAGTTGTTAAAACCTCACCTCAATCGGACATTGATTTGAAGTCCAAATGGCCTTTACAGTGATTAGGGATCAAAATGCAAAGAAATAAAACTTCAGAATAGTCTATAACTAACAAAACAAACATCCGTTTCGGAACAGGCCAAGCTCGTTTGGAAACTACCAATTCCAGTAGCAAAACGTACCGAAACAGTGCTCACCTGTTTTGAAACCAACATGCCTGGAACGATTCCCCTGCCTCAGATACAACAGAGGCGTATCGAAACGACCACGTGTTTCGATACAGGACTAAAAATGGCCTTGGGGTCTCGGAACAACCCTTATGTGTTTCGAAACATCTAGGCCAAATATGCACACCGTATCAAAATGGTAGCAGCTGTTTCAAAACACATAACAGAAACAAACGCAGTGCAGCAAAATTAAACACTCAAACATGATTCATACAACATGGTAACATTATAAGCGTCCATTCTATAGGCAAAGGATCCTATCACAACCAACCACAATGCATTAAATTATAAAAAAGAAGACTTTTAGCGTATATGGAAAACTTTAGGCATCCAACATGTTTAAACAACCATATAAAAAGCCAAACTTAAAACCAAACCATTAACCAACATATAAAGGTTAGAAACAAGATTAAGAAGGCATCATAATCATGTCTCAACACAGGGAGTCTCAAAACAAAACCTCCCAAAGCATTAAGGTCCTATCCCATTGCTAACATACTATTATTTGATGCCAAAACCATACTTGAGCAAAATATAATCTCTTGGAACCCTCATTGCTTCCTTGTTGCCACGAATGGTGTACGGATCTGCATTGTTGGAAAAGAGAGCATAAGCAAGAATGCTTAGTGAGCGGTGCTCAAAACAACAACAACAACAACAATGTAGTTTTTAAACCATTTTACTTGCTTTTGAAAACAAAGCCATTCCACAAATCATTTCTCAAAGGTAAAATTCGAACATAGCATGCTCATTATACTCATGCTTGAACTACAAATCAAGTCATAACATCCATAATCACATGGAACATATATCTCAAAGCTTCACAACATCATCAACACAAATAAAGCATAAAGAGCAATTTGAGTCACATGAGTATATCGACATCTTAGCGCTTTTACTTGGATATGCAGATAATGTTCGGTGGAATTCCCATCACCGTAATCAAGACAACTAGCCAACTTCTGGTGGAATGCCCATTACCGTACTCACAACGTCTAGTAAATATAAGCTTCTGGTGGAATGCCCATCACCGTACTCCTCCTTAGTGGACTCTAACATCACTAAGTCCACGCGGGAATTTTACCATTATAGTGCACTCTAATCCTATTGGTCAACCAATTATATCCAGTAATAAAATCTAATCAAGCGTCAATATACTCATTAAGGCCAACACTTACCCACCATTTTGCAAGGCCAGAAGCATAACATTTCTCATCCCATTTTCATACACATTTCCATGCATAGCATGTACTCAACAACACATATCTCTTCATAACACAAATCAAAATGTGGGAATACATGATTCACCATCTTAACATCTCAACCAAATGAAAACAACAAAATTCATCATTTGCAACAAGACATATTTAGGCTCAGCAAAATCAAGGTAAAAAGCCAAAAACAAAGGGGAAAACAACCAAACTTCCTCTCGAGCTTAGATTGGCTTTTCAAGCTCAATCTAAACCCCCAAAATCTTGTCCTTAACCACGTTAAGACTTTATAAAATAGTTCCACTCACCAGCACTACACAAATGTTAGCCGAACACCCAAATTAAGCTTCCAGATTGTTTGATATCCCGTCCGAAGTTCCCAGATCAATTTCCCCCGCTTTTAATCAATTCAAAACAGAGCATTAGAGTGATTTCAAGCCTCTAAACTTGTTGCAACTCAAAAACCCCGCATCTAGCAATAATCCCCCACCAATTCATATCTGAAATCAACTGAAAACATCAATAAACCAACTCTAAACAAACTCCAGGTAAAACCCAGCAAGATTATCATCAAAATCACATCTATTAACAACTAAAAACATCAACCCAAAGACAAGAAACCATCATTCACTAATTCTTCACAAATCCAAGCCAAAAGCTCAAGAACTTCAACCTTAAACACTATCAACTCAACTAGTTTCGGGTTTTATATTATTAAATCATCATTTCAACATTATCTAACATCAAAAAACATTTATTTTTATCCACAAACCCATCAAAACAAAACCCATACGAAAATCTCACAAAACCACATTTAAATAGCTTGATTAAGCATTTCCACCAAACCCAATATAAAACATTTATATAAACACTATAAAAGAATCAATAACGTGGGAATTTCAATAAAGAACTTACATTAGAGGAGAAAACGTAGCTCATCTCTAATGATGGATTTTTCCCCCTTTTTCCAATGAAAAACCTTGAGAAAATAAAGGAAAATGATTGGGTTTTAGACAGAAGTCATTGAAAACAATTTTGATGATGAAAAATCAATGTAAATGAAGATTTACCTTTGAAATCTAGAGTGAAAATGGTTGTTGGGGTGAAAGGTCTTTGAAAGAGAGTGTTGAGAGAAATATAACGTAAATTCTCTTGTAAATGAGATAACCTTTAAATTATCTTTTATTATATTTAAAAATCATTTTTAAAACATTTAAGAAACCAAAATATTTAGGGGGAAATCTGAAATTAGACTTGGCTAAATAGCTCCTTAAAGATTCAACGATTGATTCTTTTACAAACTAATCACCAAAACAGTTTTGAAACTTTGCATTTTAGCCACTAGACTAAAATGTCCATTCTCCAAAAACAATTTTCCCAAATTGTTTCCACCACAAATCATATATATATATATATATATATATATGTGTGTGTGTGTGTGTGTGTGTGTGTGTGTGTGTGTGTGTGTGTGTGTGTGTGTGTGTGTGTGTATAATGATTTAAAACCATTTTCCATAATTTCAATCCTTCAAAAACCCTTTTATTTAAAAATAAATCTCGAAACTAGTCTAAACAGGTAAAACTAACTCGAACGAACCTTTAACCAAATCCGGCTAACTTACAGACCCTAAACTTGGGGCGTTACATCCATAATTCCAACACGTACCCAAATTACCCCCAACACTCTCATGTGTGCCTTCTATCGCACCGGTTACCTCTGGAGTACGAACAAAAGCATTCTAGCTTTGTTGACCACGACTAGGGTTAAGACCACCACACCTTGGATACAGTTGATACCTCCTATCCTTGTGCTTCGTGAAATGATCTCTACCAGCATCATACTCAGCTGACCTCTTTCTAGAGCTAGAACCACCCGAACGAGCAACTAAACCCAAATTCTACTCGATGTCCTTAGCCCGAGTGACTAAGACATCAAAATTGGTGTAGTCTGAAGCCAACATATATGTCTTGAAATCCTTTACAAGACCGTAGCAAAAATGGTCACATCTCTTATGTTCGTCAGGAACTAGTTTAGGAGCATACTGGCTCAACCAAACAAATTGAACCTCATATTCGAAAATGGTCATGTTTCCTTGCACCAAAGACATAAACTCTCGCTTTTTTTCATCAAGATAGCGAACACTCGGATGCTTCCTCTTGAAATTAGTTCCGAAGAACTCCCAATTCACATCGACAAGTTCCATACTCGAAGTAATGGTCATCCAACACGTATAAGCATCTCCGTGAAGCAAGGATACAACACAACCCAACTTTTACACATCATTGCAACCCATCTGACAAAGAATCCTTCGAGTGCTCTCATACCATGCCTCCGAACCCTCAGGTGACAGACCTCAAAACTCAGTGCCACCCAAACGGTGTAAACGCTACAAAGGTAAACCAGCATTAGCTCCAGGCTGAGGTGCGGCCACATGCATACCCGCTATCGTTTCTTGGAAAGCCCCAGCTATATCGTGAATCAACGGTGTCATATCAGCAACATCCTGCCCTTCCGCTGCCAGAGGTCCAACACCTCCAATGCCAGGTCCCGCACCAAACCCATCACCACTAAGAAGAGGAGGAGGGGCAGCAAATTCTCAACATCATTAACCTTATTCTGAACCACATTACACACATTGGTTCTAAGCTCTCGTCTCGGCCCCATTATCAAATGATATGAATCTTTGAGCTAAAAAGAATGTAACAATAAAAACAATTAGGCTAGCCAAAGCAAGAATCCAAGGTTCTCAAGTTTTACTTCTCAAAATAAAATTCATCTTTATATTAGTAATAATATGGTAATGAGTACCCTTAACCTCTCTCCCAACAACATATAACAATCATAACTTATGTTATCAAACATCGTGTATCTCACACAAATCAAACAATGGTCATAACATAGCATAATCAACAATTGTGCATAGCATTCATTAAGAAATCAACCAAACAACAATATTACATGAACCTTACCTCTCAATTCTTTCGTAACCTAGCTCTGATGCCACCAAATGTAACCCCCTCGACCTGGTCTAGGCGAAAGACTGAACCGAACTGATCACACGGGGAATATTGAAGTAAACTGAGAAATTTACCTCAATAAATGACCCTATTTTTTCATTTTATCTTTCCTAGATGCTTTTAAATACCCTATGTGATAAACTTCGCAGTGAAACAATTTTCAAATCGATCAGACAATGTTTAGGGACTCAATTGCATACAAACACATTTTAGGGATCATTTTGTAATTTCATTAAATTACAAGGACTTTTTTCAATGCATCAACATAAATCATTCTCATCCCATTCAAAAGCATAAATAAAGCATGGCATTTTTCTCATCAAATTCTATCTCTTCAAAATCATAATTCTATCTCATGAAATCTCATAAGTTATCAAATCATTTTTCAAAACATGCATAAAAAAGTAGGTGTAATTCTATCTTCAAAACATAAGCATGATCACATAAATCAGTGGGATAAAAACTGAGAAACGAGAACGAAACATCTCAAACTTACTTTCGGGCTTAGATTAGTGTTTCAAATTCAATCTAAACCCCCAAACCTTGCTTTCAAGTCATTGAAAGGCTTTAAAACCAATTCCACTCACCGACAACGCTTCACATGCTTTACCGAAGCGAAATCAAGCTTCTAAAGCTCCCAGAACTTCACTGATTTCTTCCGATACGTTCTCCCCTATTTATACAACACAAGAACAGAGGATTAATGCATCTCAATGCATTAAACTCGCCAGCAACCAAAGCCACCAAGGTGCTCTGCCCAAAAACACCAAAACGCCTATCCGAAACAACCGAAAACACTTTCGATTACTCTACAAACTCAACACAGCTAACACTTCCATTCAATTTTAATCAACGATTAACATCCAAAAACAATCTATTTGCATCCTTATATCTCCAGCAACACCAAAACTACATTATCACCACAAAACCCAAATCTAACAACCTAAACAACTAGAGATCCAATATATTTCGTGATTCCTATGATAAAACCATTAATTCAACATAATTTAACATCCAAATCATGATTAAAATCAATATCAAATTATCCAAAATAGTACCATTACGAAAATATTGAGAAATCATCTTTCAAAGCTTGATTTAACCATTTTCATCAAATAGATTATAAAACCTTGTTATTAAACACAATTAGAGAGCCAAAGACTTGGGAATTTCATTAAAGAACCTTTAGTAGAGGATAGAAAAGAAATATCACCTTTAACATAAACTTTTTCCCTTGATTGCAATGATTTAGATTAAAACCTTCAAGAAATCCATAACTAGTTGATGTAGAAATCCATGAGAATCATTTAAAAATCAAAGGTGGGTGAAAAGAGATAAATCTCTGGAGATTTTAGTGATGAAGAGATAGTTTGGCTGATGGGAAAGTTGAGAGAAAAATTTAGGAAAAAAAGTAGTTACGTAAGAAAATGTTTTAGCCTTTTAAAATCCCTTCTATTAAAACTCATTTAATAAATCAATTTATTAAATCTTTTAAAAATACAAAAACAAGGGAAAAGGTTGGTAACACCTTGGTGTAATAGCTCCCTAAAGATTCTAAGTTTTTGCCCACTTTCAAAACAGTGCTTAAAAATAGATTTTTTCACTATTTTACAATTTAGTCACCAAAACAAAATGTCAATCTTCCAAAAGTCATTTTCCAAAATTGACTTCATCAAACCTTTATATATACTTTTAGAGGATTTTAGGAATTTTTCTCATAATTTTATCATATCTCGAACCTTGTTTTCCCTGAACCACTCCTAAACTAACCCGAATCTCTAGTCTAGGTCTTACGAACCCCTGAGTCAACCTTAAAGACTCCCAGGCCCAAAACCGAGGCGTTACAATCTCGTTTCTAAAATTAGCTCGAATTTGTCAGAAGTTCAGTGTTCCCTTTCCCGTAATTACCAAGTGCCTTCGAGAAATTTAATTGGACCATCTAGTGTGTTCCATGTGGACATGAATATTCTTTATGATTTGAAACCAAGACCATCTAATCTGATTTAAAAGTATGACTCTATTAACTAAAATGAAAGCATGAATTTCGGCCATTGTTTTCTAATACAAAAGTGTACCTGATTCATAATTGTTTATATTACTGATAAAAATATTTGTCTGCGTCATGATTTCTAACTCACTACTATTACTTAATGTCTAAAAGTGATTTTATTTGGGTATATTATATAGGTTATGAAATGAAGACTCTACAGGTTCAACCTTGATCGGGCTGGTAATTCCTTCTGGAATAGGTTCCTATACTTCGTCTAGGGTGATTTCTTCTGTATTAGGTTCTTATGCTTCGACTAGGTGATTCCTTCGGGACCTAAGGTATCCCCTTAGGCTGACTCCTACGCCCAATGGGCTTAGGGTAAGCCCTTATGGATGAAGTTCTGGGGAACTGCACACTGGAGTTCGGTTGGAGGGTAGTTAGGTGCTTCGAATAAAATTTTCCTTCCTCATTTGAATCTACCCAACTGAATAAATTACCAATGTCTGAAACTTCACATATGGTTTTTATCTGCACTTAATGGAAAACACTAAACTCCCTAGTTAAACTTTCGTAATCTATCTCTCTTCTGATTCTTTGAACTATAGGCATCATGTCTGGTGCTCGGGTGATCAAATAAAGAACAAGCATGTTACCTTCAAGTATAACGATAATAGAAATTTCATATCGTAGCTAGAACTTGTTGATACCAGGCTCATCATGTTAGTTTTATGCTTTCCATATATTTGCTTGTGTCTTTAGCATCTCTTGCTAGTTCTGTATTACTGAGTTTTTCCAAGCACATGTTGATATTTACCAACGCAGGTTAAAAGATTGAACATGGTGCAATTATTGACATCAGCATAGGAGTTCTTTCGGCACTGCTTGCTGAGTATGATACCTGGGTAATTAGGGGGCATGTATGTCCCGTCTTGTTTTTATATTTGAGTCTGAAACTCGGTTTATAACGTGTATTTATGAACACTCTCTTGCTAAATGAATAATTTTTGAACTTGCATTTTAAATTCAGAAATTGTTTTATGTTTTTAAATGGTTTGACAATTTATTTTATCTGATTTTTTTCATGTAGGTTGTTCCGATGACCCGAATGTAACACCTCGAAATGTATCGGGCCATTACAGGTAGTATGTGACATAAAGCTCTTTCCCTTCCCTTCTATTTTACATGTGAAAGCAACAAAGGAAGTTTCGGAATAAAGAAACACAGCACCAAAAGGACACCCCACACTGATGCCTTTGTCTTCTTACAGTCCTTAGAAAAGCATGCTATTAGCTAGTCTTCTTCAGCTTCTCCCAGATGAAGTGTAGAAAACAACCCAATATATTTACATTGTTACATACTTTTTAATGGGTAGATTACTAATGCATGCAAATGATCATATTAGATGGTCATTTCCGATGGAAAATTCATGGGATACGGAGGATATGTTAATTTTTTATCAAGTCAATTGTTACATTATGTCACCAGCTTCATGACATGGAATTGACATTGTGCCTTTGATCATATAATATATCCATCAAGTTGTTCATTATTATTGTTTCAAGTAGAGGAAAGATTAAAGCAAACTAAAATGGTCTGGTTTGAATCCTTTTATAACTTCAACGATACCATAAATTTTTATGACAACAAAATGATATATACAAATAAAAAGATGATAGACTTGAATCATTTTAACTCAATAAAGGGGTATGAACAACAGATCTTTGCAATCAGCATGAGATATTAGTAGTTGGAAACCCGGTTTTCATGACCTGATACTTTTAAAAATTGGGATGATGATGACGATCTGACTGGAAACATTTCCTTACAAGTGTTCAAATTTCCTCCACGAATGGTTCAATAAAATATATATTTCGAATTCAAAAGCTTCGCTTACTACATTGGAACAAGTGTAACAAGTTGAAAAAAAAATTAATTAAGTTACTGATCCCAAATTAACATGATATATTATGAAACTCAAACTTTTTCCTACAAGTTAGACCTTTTGGCGCTAGAACCTAGTAATACCTTATTTATTTATTTATTCAAGTTTTTTTTTTGTATATAGGGATGTAAAAAGTTGACACGACTTGCAAAACTAACTGAAATCGACTTGAGTCGACAGAACTGCTTGTGACTCGAGGTGGTGGTGATTCGAAATTGATTCAATTCTGAACTAGTGTTGACCTGAACCCGAGTTGGACCTGAAACTTTTGGATCTAAACTCGACCTGCACCCAACTTTAGAATTACATGAACCCGAATTCAACCTGATAATGTGATAACCGAATTCGACATGCATCCGACCTGATATGAACTTAAACCGAGATTAACCTGGTAAATAACTGATATTACCCGACATGTTATCAACTTGACATGCTATGAACCTGATCTGTAGTTGACTCAACATGTAAATGACCTGACTTGTTATTGAACTGATCTGATATTTACCTGGCTTGATATTTATCTTACTTGTAATAACTAACAAGATACAATTGATGAATTTCTGAGATTATAAATTTATTATATTATAGTGTGACAAAATGCATCTTTACAATTAAGGTACATGATTAACTCAAATCATTAAATTTAATATGTTTATTTTTTATATTTATAAATTTGTTGCGAATAAAATAATGAAGAACAATAATAAGAAAAAAGAACAAGAATGGAAGAACAAAGAGATGAGAGGAAGAGAGAGAGATTTATATTATTCTCAATACTCAAGTGTATGCAATGCCTTTATTAGATCATTTATTTATAGGCATAAGAAGTACATAATACATTAAACTCTAATTAATGAAGATAATATTTCTAATAATAAAGTAAATCAAATCTCCTTGATAAAGTCATTATCATTATAGACATCCACATAGATAAATATTCATAACAAAATTATAATATATAAAAATATTTAAAAGTTTTATTAAATATCTAAATGTTCTCAACATAATTCCTTAACCTTAAAGACCCAACTTGAACTTCAACCAAAATCGATATTCCCTAACCTGAATTTTATATGTCAATGACGTGACACGACCTGAATGTGGCCTGACCTGAGTTCATCTGAACCTGAATTAACTTGTTAATTAACTTATTCAAACCCGAATCGTTTTGGCCTGAACTGAAACTTACTTGACCTGAAATTAACCCGACCCGAACCCGAACTCAATCTGATTTGAAATCAACCTGATAATGACTTGAATCTGAGACGACCCGAACCCGACCTGATCCTAGTCAAACCATTAAGTTAACTTGACATAACTCATATCTGATTTGATATGACCTGACATGACATGATCTGAAAACCTGAACGATTACCTGATTTTATATCATTATATGTATACATGAAAGAACATATATTATTGGAATATTGAACTTTAGTTTTGTACAATTATACACATGATTTTTTTTGAGAAAGGTATCGCCTGACTTTATTAATAAACAATAAAGGAAATAACCATTACAATAAATAAACACTAAAAGCTGAAACGGCAAGAAAAAACCAGCTCGAAAAAAAACGGGAAAACACAAAGGGAAATTCAGGCGATCCAAAAACCACTTGGCTCGAGAGAAGACGAAACAAGAGAGCTCAGACCAAGATGGAAGAAGCACGGGGGAGAAGATTTGAAGAAAACCTCAATCGAAACGGGTCTCACTAGACAAGGACTCGATCGAAACGAACCAGTCACGGCGGATCCAAATACCTCCTGTTAGCAACCACCACCGAGAGAACGAAAGACGGCGCGTCCTCTACCCAAAAACGATCCTCCATCGCAGAACGGCCATACACCGCCATTGCATGTGCTGCTTGATTTCCATTCCGACCGATGAAAGCAAAACGACAATCTCTAAATCGAAGAGCATGGCGTTTGGCATCCCCGATTAGTGGTCGGACAGTAGAGAGGTCATCCGACGGCGCACAAAGCTTTTGAATTATTGAACGACAGTCACCCTCAGCCACGACGTTCTGAAAATTGAGGTCCGCCGCGAATTCAAGCCCCTGTACACAAGACAACGCATCTGCCTCAAAGATGGCCGACACTCTACTGTTAACGCGGTAAGCCGTTCCCAAGACAAAACCCTCATAATCCCGAATCACAATTCCTGACCACGATTTTTTTTCTCTTGAACAGAAACCTGCATCAAAATTGATTTTGACCTGGTTGACACTCGGAGGGCACCATCGGACCACTGATCTTGTTGGAGGATGAGCTAACTGGGAGTTTAACAAATAAAGCTCGACACAGTAACCCCGCACAAAGGTAACAATTTCAGAAACGGTATGTCGTACTCCTTCATGCAATAATTTGTTTCGTGAAAACCAAAGGCTCCAGATTACAATAATAAACTCCACATGTTTCCCTTTGTTGTGAGTTTGAAAAACCCATTCGATCCAGCTGAAGAAATCCATAAGACCAATATCTGCTGACCAATGGTAGTGAAATGCAGACCACACACTCTGGGCAAAATCACACTTCCACGACACATGAAACGCGTCTTCACTTTCAGTATTGCATCTCGGGCACACACTTAAATTTGTAATTCTTTTTATGTACAAATTATGTAGCGTAGGAAGATAGTTCATAGCAAATTTTCAGATGGTGATTTTAATTTTAGATGGACATTGAAGTCTCCATAAATGCTTGAAAAAATTAACTGCATAATGATTCTCGTTAGAAGCACACAATAGCAGACGGTAGGCACTTCGGACGGTGAAAGTACCAGTAGGTTCACCTCCCCAAACAAGGACGTCATTTTGACATGTAGCCGAAAGACGAATGGACAAAATTGTGTTGGCATCTTCACTGTTAAAAGATGTCTGAATTAAATCTTCTTTCCATTGTCGACTAGTAGGATCGATCAAATCCGCTATGAAGTTTAAGCATGGCACTATAGGAGAACTGATCAAACGAGAGGGGTGAGTAGGGAGCCAGAAATCATTCCAGATAGTGTCAGAGCTGCCCGAATCAATCTTCCAGTGCAATCCCAAATCTAGTGTCTGTTTAGAAACCCAAATACTTCTCCAAATGTATGAAGGGTTGTAGCCGATATTAGAATGCAGAAAATCAGTGGTGGGAAAGTATTTAGGTTTTAAAATTCTCGCAACTAGGGAAGTAGGATTGGAGAGAATCATCCACCCTTGCTTTGCTAATAGCGAGATATTGAATTTACCCATGTCTCGAAAGCCCATTCCTCCTTCTTCCTTCGGTAAACACAGATTTCCCCACGTACACCAATGGATACCACGTTTATCGGTTTTCTTCTGCCACCAATACTTAGCATACTTTGCCTCTAATTCTTTGCATAATGATTGGAGAAGGAGAAAACAGACATTGCATAAAGGGGGAGAGCTTGTAGAACAAACTTTATATATACCTCTTTTCCTCCCATAGATAGCAGTCTAGGAGACCAAGAAAAAAGGCTCTTAGTGCATTTGTCAACCAAAAACATTAAGGATTGCTTCTTATTGCGACCTATCATTGACGGCAGACCAAGATACTTTTCGGGACAAGATTGACTAGAAACCGCAAGGATTCTACAGACATCATCCCTATTTTCAGCAACAACATTAGAACTGAACAGAATACTGGATTTGGAAAAATTGATACGCTGACCCGAGAAATCGGAATACTTTGCCAAAATTTCTTTCAACTTCATAGCCCCTACCGCAGTCGCATCCCCAAAAATAATATTGTCATCTGCGAAAAGAAGGTAAGACACCATAGGAGCTCCTCGAGCAATTCGAGCACCTTGTAGGAAACCTTGAGACAAAGCATTTCGCAATAAAGTAGAAAGGCCCTCACTACAGATCAAAAACAAATAAGGGCTAAGAGGGTCTCCTTGTCTAAGACCCCTAGTTGGGAAAAAACTATCACTAACAAAGCCATTGATCGCAATCGAGTAATTAACCGTGCTAATACAGTTCGAAATAATAGACAGCCACTCGTCACAGAAACCTAACCTTCTCATCATCGCCAAAAGAAAAGGCCATTCAACCATGTCATATGCTTTGCTCATATCAAGTTTTAGAGCAAACGAGCCCTTCTTACCCGTCCTTTTAGTCTTAAAACTATGGAGGATCTCGTACGCTGCGATGATGTTGTCAGATATGAGACACCCCGGGAGAAAAGCACATTGTGCTTCATCAATACAGCAAGGCAAGACATGTTGGAGACGATTTGCCAGCATTTTTGCAATTATTTTGTAAATGACGTTGCAAAGACTGATAGGGCGATACTGTGACATACTCAAAGGATCGTCAACCTTTGTGACCAAAACAATATGAGTAGAATTTATCTCAGAAAAGGACTGATTACCATTCAGAACATCAGTACAGTAGTCATATACATCTTTTCCCACTACGTGCCAGAATCGCTGATAAAAAACAGCCCCAAGACCATCTTCCCCTGACGCCTTGAGAGGCCCCATCGATGGGAGCGTAGTAAGAACATCTTCACTAGTAAAAGTAGCCTAGAGAGACCTGTTCATAGACTCTGAAACACAGCTCTCAACCCCATCAAGGATACATGCAGGATCAGCAACCCCTTGAGAAGTATAAACGTTCTTGAAAAAGTCAACAGCTGTAAGCAAAATATCTTCATCAGAATCAAAAATAACATTATTGTCATCTTTCAACTTACGGATGCGATTTCGCCTTTTGCGTTGGGATGCAAATCTATGGAAAAATTCGGTATTGCGGTCACCGTTCTTAAGCCAATTAGCTCTGGCACTTTGTTCCCAGTAAAGTTCCTCGCGATCGGCCTCTAAATTTAACGCAATTTTGGTTTCTAAAATCTCACCAATAATAGGGTCAGTGGGCTGCAACTCATTGAGTTCACATAACCGCTTCTTTAGTGACGCTGAGGAAACCTTCTTAGATTTCTTAAGCTCTCCGAACCACAAGCTTAGACTCGTACCAACTTGCTTAAGACGAGTTGGGACTGAACCAACAGACATATCCCATAGACGGATAACTTCTTGCTCACAAGATTCTTCCACTAACTAGGATGCTTCAAAGCGAAAGTGAGACGCACGTTGCCTTGGAATAGAGGGAAAATGAGTATTAAGCAAAAGGGGGCAGTGATTCGAAAAGGAGTGAGGGAGGTGTTCTTAATCAAACTGAGGGAACAAGTTCCACCATAACGCATTAGCAAATCCGCGATCCAATCTCTCCCTGATGTTATTTGATTCAAACCGACCCCATTCCCAAGTAAACCAAGAGCCTCGAAAGCCTATATCCTCAAGAGAGCAATCAGCAAGTGCTGATCAAAAACCATCCATCTGTTGAGCACTACGCAAACGGCCCCCAGATTTCTCTGAAGCAAAAAGAAGCTCATTGAAATCTCCTAACACAAGCCAAGGCGTATCAGGAAGATCATCAAGCTGCCTAAGCAAATTCCAATAAGCAACCCTATTTTCAACTTCAGGGACACCATAAAACCCCGTTAGTCTCCACGAGCAACCGTCATTATCTTCATCAAAAAGAACGCCAATATGACGAGCTGAGTAAGAGCGAAGAGTGACTTTGCAAGAATTCCTCCAAGCAAAAGACAAGCCTCCACTACGACCAATAGACATAAAATCAATACCACACGGATAACCACAACACTTCCTAACCCTTTCCATACGGGAGCCCTGTAATTTAGTTTCAATCATAAAAATTACAGCCGGATTGACGTCTCGTAACACATTCTGGAGATGTCCAACTGTCCGAGACTGCCCCAGGCCCCGGACATTCCAACTAAGGATCTTCATTGATCCCGGCTGGCCCTATCAGCTGGGCCTGCCGATAAAACAGAAAAAAGCATCATTCGAATCACCAGTAGAAACTCCTGATACATGCTAAATAACATGCTGTCGTTTGGAAGCTTCTGCCAACGTGTCAACCATATCCTCATCAGCAGCAGACATATGAATATCCCCATAATTAATTATCCCCTCAGAGTGGATCGTGGACAAAATGGGATTAGATGGACCCAATTGCTGATTTAGTGGCGCCAATTGCGCAGGAAGATGATTCCCAGATTTACCAGAATCAATCACTGATTTCAACTTTCCTTTATTTGAAACATGGTAAAAATTAACAGATTGAACATGGGAATTACCTGTCTGATTGGTAGAATCACGCCCAAAATAACTCTCTTCCTCATGAAGCCACCGGCTGGAGAGTGAAGAGCTCGACCGTCGGCCGGCAGCTCTCAGGCTAAGATCCCGGCCAAATACAATATTCTCACTGGAAACAGTTAAACGGACTGGGCAAAAGCTTTCCCCATGTCCCATCTTCCCGCAAACTAAGCAAAACAGGGGAAGTTTTTCGTACTAGAAACCGGATATAATGAGAACCACCATTTTCAACACAAATTTCTTACAACGCTTGAGGGGTTTCCTAGAATCAATGCTTACACGAATGCGCAAGATACCCCTGTAACCCAAACTGACTGCCTGAGAGTCATAATCGACAAAAACCCCGATAAAATTTCCCAACTGCTGCGCAACTCTCTCCGAAACATAGCCATGTGGAATATCATGTGCCAAGACCCAAAAATTCACAGAACACGGAGGGACCCTCTGTGGATCCTCGCCATCCTTCAACCGGTGAAAAATGATGAGATGCGAGTTAAAATTCCAAGGACCTCCAGATTCGATACGATCGATGTCAACAGGGTGATAGAAACGGAACAAAAACATGTCATTGCCCAATTCAGTAATCGTAATACCACTTAGTGGGCACCATAAGTTAGCCAAAGTTGTCCTCATAGAATTGAAATGAACAACACTGGAAGTCAAAAACCTCCCAACCAAACAAAAAAAGGTAGGAAAGATGAGATTTTTGTTCCACCGACACGAGCGACACCTCCAAATCCTCATCGTCTTCAATAGTCAGGCCAACCAAATCCTCCTCGAAGTGATCAGCCATTGGTAGAGAGAACCAGAACAGAGAAAAACAAAGCAAAACGTGTCAATAGGCAGACAATAGCGTTCTAAGAAGCAGAGAATAGCGTGCTAAGAAGCAGAGAGATATAAAGAAAAAAAACAATAAAAATTCAGTAACTTTTATTAATTGAGACCATTAGGACCAATTTTTTAGTTTAGTTATACCCATAAAAGTTTGATTTTTATTCAATTATATACATTTTTAAAAAATAAATACATACATCTATTTCATATTCAATAGATATAATTATATTAAAATATGAGTATAAAATAAGGATAAATATCATACCTACCGTGCAATTGTAAGCAATAACTTTTGATTTTACTTAACTTTTACAAATTATTAAAATTGTTATCGACCTATTATCTATATATATATATATATATGCACGAGCAAGCGAAATAAGGATAGCTTTTTTAATATATTGATGTGATTATATATTGGTATTTGTTCATATTTTTTTAACCTTTGATAATGTACACACGTCTTGCACACACATGTGCTCAAGATCAATTCTTTTAGGATGAACATCATCCTCTTTTTCACTGAAGCCACTCGTTATGTTCGGAATAAGAGTAGTTTACCCTTGTATATATTTACTAAATTTATAATGAGTTGCTTCTAAAGTTAATACGATTGCATGATTGTATTGATGGTAAATTTGACAGAAAATTCTAATAGCATTAACGATTGGATTAGGATTAGGAGTTTTAAATTTTTCACTGATTTCATCTAATGATTTTTTGAGTTACTACTTAAGAGAGGAAATGGAAGATTTTGTAGGAGTGTAGAGGCAGATCCAGTACTCATACCAATTATATGTAGCCTTACAAGTAGAAATTAACCCATTAAACCATCACAGATTTTAAGACGAGAATTAACAGCTAATAACTAAAGAAACCTTCACTGTTTCACTTTCTTCACACACTTCTGGCCATCATTTCCTGGAATCTCCTGTAAGACTCTTGCTTCTCTAACATAAATTTTTCATGACAATTTGCGATGAACATTTCTGCTAGCTCATCAATCTCATTCATATCTGTCTCACAATTAGATTCGTCATCAACCTTGTTTTCTTCAAGCCATTGAAGGTACCCTGAAAGCTCAGACTCCATAGCATTCTCTTGACCAGTCGAACCACAGTAGAAATGAGTTGCAGCAGCACTGTTACTGTTATCACACCATTCAAGAACTGGAGCTGGAACGGGTGTAACATGAGAAGAGCACCAATTATAGTGCAGCCTAAAGGAACCAAAGAACAGCTTCTTGTGCTTGTACTTCTTTTTGGATGAGTTGGAAATGAGAAATTGTATAGGGTTGTTTTGTTTGTAAATATGAGTGACAATGGATTTTGCTTTGGAGAATGCTCGAATGAGACGACAGGCCTGAGTGTAAATTAGGGTTTGAACTTGAGTTTTGATCTTCATGGACCTTAAGGAAGATGATGATGATTTCATGGACAGGCTTCAAAGGGGAGGGAGGGGCCAACCTCCTTCAAAGTTTTTTTATTTAATTTTTGTGGGATTTATGGGATTCCCAAACCACGTTTTATAAGGGTTTTGATTACTAATTTGCCACTCGAGTTCGAGTTATTTGCAGATGCAGAATACTCTCTTTTTTGCCTTTCGTATGGATTTACAAATTTTGGTGAGGACATCATGGGAAACTTTTTGGCTAAAATCTCCAACAAGTTCTCGATAATCAATGGTTTAAACGAGATAAATGTGTTCATCATGCTTTTACTTTTAAAAAACTTACTTTAATTTGGTTATCGTTGAGTTGAAGTGTGTGTATGTTATATATGTATATATATATATGAGATAGGATTCAGTTACACAGTGCAAATGTTTTTAATTTTTACACGGTTTTTGAATTGTTGGATGAGTGAAATGGATGATTGAGACTAACACGGTTTTTGAATTGTTGGATGAGTGAAATGGATGGTTGAGACTAACAATGGGTTATGTGAAGATTATTGTTTGGGAAAAAAAGTAAGCAATTAATCTCAATCATTCATTTTTTTCATCTAACGATCCAAAAACGTGTAAAAGTTAAAAACTCTTACATTGTGTAAGTGGATCATATCCATATATAGAGAGAGAGATAGGATGCTCTTAACTACGAAACTTGAAAGTTTTACACCTTTTTTGGATCGTTGGATAAAGGTAAATGGATGGATAAGATAAACAGTAGAAAAAGTGAATATTATTACTTGAAAAAAAATAAGGATATAATCTTAGTCATTTATTACCCTCATCCAACGGTCCAAAAAAGTGTAAACGTAATTGAGTTTTACATTGTGTGAGTGTGCCTTAACCCATATATATATATATATATATATATATATATATATATATATATATATATATATATATATATATATATATATATATATATATATATATATGGCTTGTAACCCCCTTAGCCCAGCCTAGACGGTTAGCCCGAACTACGAAGATTACACGGGGAAAACCAAAGTCAACCTGAAAGTTAACCTTGATTAACGAACCTTTTTTCTTTTTAATCTTATCTAGATGCTCATTAACCCTAAGCGTACTCTGATGGAAAGCATACTCGAAAACCACAGCGATCGGAAAGCAACAAGAGACTCAATTGCACAACATACAAAGTTGAGGACCAAAAAGTAAATTCTAGAAAGATGAGGGACTTTGCTTATTTTTAAATGACCAATATTAAATTAATCATATTACACGCTTCCCTGACAAATTTCACCTCAAACGGACATCTCAAACTCAAGCAATTGCATATACAAAATTCAGGACTAAAACGTAAAGCTTGCAGACCTCAAAACCATTCAAATCAGTGCCCAACGGTCTAGTGTTTCGGAACGGGGTTGATCGTTCCGAAACGCGGGTTCGTTTCGAGACCAGTTCCGAAACAGGGCCTGGTAGAAGCAAAAGTGTTTCAGAACGGCCCTATCCGTTTCGATACACGAAGGCCATTACAGGCCCCCGTTTCGAAACGTTAGTGCCCGTTCCGATACGGACTGCTAAGAAAGTGCAAATTTTGCTGGTTTAACATACATTTAATCACTCAAACACATCCTAATGACTTCCTAATCATGCCAACAAGTCATCACACATATTAGGTACATGTTTGCATCATCAAAACACGATCATGACATCAATTAGGAAAATTCATAAGACTATAGGCATGCATCCTAATATCCAAAGCAAACATCCATCAAATCATCAAAGCAAGCACCAAAATGGCCAATTACATATCCAAAACATTTAAGGCATCATGCCACAACTAGGTAGTCCATAAACATCTCCCAAAAACATAACCTAGGTTCCCATTGCCAAATATCAAAATCTAATAATGTTGTAAAATAGTCACCATACATGAGCTTAGCCCTCCCTGGGATTCTTAGCCTCCTTGCTACTCACAAACACCTTAATTATCTGCATTATTGGTTCAAGAGAGAGAGCGTAAGCACAAATTCTTAGTGAGGCATGCTCTAATGAAACAACACAATAATGCACTTATAAAAACACTTTTCAATAAGCCTTTTAACACACATCAACATCATTTATGCAGCATTGCATTCACAACAAGCATCTCATGCTTCAATATCATTAACATGTCATATTGGCTTTCAAGTGATAAACCATAACCTTTTTCAACATAAAACACAATCGGATACGCGGATTACAAGCGTTGTCCCATACGCTTCATACACACTACCAAACACACAAGGTGGAGTTTACCGGTACAATCACAACCCCTCAACACCCGTGATGGAGTTTAACGGTACAATCGCAACCCCTCCACTTCACTCATTGGTAGTTGTATAACATCACTAACGAGAACACGGGACACTCAACACAAGATCCACACATGGACTTTTAACCACCATTGTGATCTTAAGCATCTCGTTAGTGTACTTGGATGGAGTTTACGGTACAATTACAACCCCTCAATATCCAAGGCGACTTTATTCACGGTGCACTCAATCCTATAGCCGACTAACTATATCCGATTCAAGTACTTTAAAACCACACATCACTTGCCAATATGCAACATTTATCATCAATAATCTACTGTTTTAAAGCATTAATCAAAGCCATTAAACCATCATGCATCACTATGCATCAAACAACAATTATCAATTTCCAACCAAGGATCTGTAACCCCCTCGCCCCGGTCTGGCCGGATGACCGGACCGAGTGGGCCACACGGGGAAAACCGAGTGAAACCCGTTAAGGTTCCCTTCGGTTAGCAACCCTAATTTTTTTTCTTTTTACATTAATCTTGTCTAGATGAACATTAGGTCCTAAGCGATTCACACAGCGGAAAACAATACAAAGGAAAACACATTCAAACCACGGCCATGCATAACAGTTCATTTTTAAGCTTACAGGACAAACTGTATCGATACCCTAGCTAGGGGTATCGATACGCCCCTTCCTAGGTCAACCCAAGAAGTCAACCACGAGAGGTCCGTATCGATACAGCCCTTGAGCGTATCGATACGCCCTTCTCGGTCAACCCTTCTTGGTAAACAGGGTAGACCCGTACCGATACTCGGGATCCCCATATCGGTACGCCCTACTCTCACACAACCTTTCCAAATTACAGTAACTTTGGAGGGTATCGATACCCTTAGGGTATCGGTACGCCAGGCAAAATTTCTGGCTTTTGGGCATGACCGTATCGATACGGCCCTGAGTCGTATCGATACGCCCTGCACTGCAAATCCTCAAATTTCAACTTAAACGACCCTAACACGACTCTAAATGCATTTCCCGACTCGTCTAAGCATATACAATCATGTAAGCATACATAATTTAGCCGAGAGAACCAAACATACACGAATTAAAGCATTCACACATAGCATTCTAATGAGAGAGCAATTTAGGCCATATTATGCATACGTAAAAAGCTCAAGTGGTCATAAAGCCACAAGACAATCAAAAGAGGTTTGCACTCATACACAAGGCAACCTAGGAATTCTAAAGCATGCCATCATTCACACCAACATTCATCATAGCATTACATGCTTACAATCCATGATCAATTCAAAACATCATCATTTGAAAGAGTCATACAAAGCTCATATAAAGACTCCTTTGCCACATTGCTAACTAATACGAAATTTACCATCGTACTTGAGCTACAACTTGGAAGCCCTTCTTGCCTTGCCTCGAGCTAACACCACGCTAATGATCTGCATTGTTGAACATTGAGAGCGTAAGCTATAAGCTTAGTGAGGGTGCTCTAAAACGAAAACATCAACAATGCAGGGTTCAAGCATGTTAATCCTAGACTTACATACATCAAGCATAGGCATATAATCAAGTAGACCCAGCTAGTCATTCAAGTGGCATATATGGTCTCTCAACCCTAACAAGCTCAAATCTCATGTATCAACATCATGTAGCAACACATATAACACAACCATATATCACCATATAAGAACAAGTTAATTGGCCACTTTAATTACCCCGATTGTGCGGATTTAAACCTCAATAACACTTTACCTCAGTGGGATTTCACTCATCACCGGACCATGCATGTGCGGGATTCCACTCATCGCCACATGCCCTACGGATGGGATTCCACTCATCATCCCGTAGAAATATATAAAAAGCTTCCGGTCGAATGTTACATCACCGTACTCCTCCTTGATGACTTAACGCCATCAAGGCCACGTACGTTTTGACTCAATTTGTGTGCACACTATCCTAATGATCGATCATTTACAACCGGTAATTATTTTAGTGCCAATTTTCATCATTAATCACATATCATCAACCACACTCATGCACATCACATATATCCACATCATGATATATATACATGCACCAAATAATCTCAAGCACAAGAGCATAGTCATTAAGCACATTGGCATTTAAGGAAAACAAGACTAAGTTAACTACTTGGGTTATAAGGAAGTGGCCTACCAAGCACACTTTACACACACACACTACTCATGCCCGAACCAAACTTTAAAACAAGTTAAGACCACTCACCGCCCTTCCTTAGCAATTCGAAACAATCCTCCTACGATCCCGGATTCGGTCCCAAAGCCTCTTCAACGTTTCCTCTTGCTTCTAGTCAAACAAAACACACTTATTACACCACGATTCAATGCTAAACTCAACCATCAACTTACTTTGCAAACACAACACAATTTCCTCAAATTCCCAAACCACATAGTGTCCAAAAACCCAATTTTCGTGCTCCCCTAAAGCCATGCTGAAATTTCCATTTCCAAGCATCCAAATGACTTCCAAAACACCTCAAAACACCCTCCTAACATACCCTAACCATCAGCCCTTAGTTTCTAACCCAAAACCCACCAAAAACCCAAATTTTAATACCTTAAAATTTGCCCTAAGGACCTACTACGAATTTTCATCCAAACCCAACCAAATTGATATATAATGTGTATTTCATTATGATAAAACAAAACCCCAACACAATTTATCAAAACAAATTGAAGAACCCCCTTAAAAAACCCAAATTTTAATATAAACCCTAATTTCCAAAACCCCATATTTTTTAAATCCAAGACTATATATAGATAGAGGGTAAAGAGGAGGTTAAGAAAACATAATTACCTCTTAAAATGGTGTTGAAGTCGAGTGCTAAAATAAATGGAATAGTAACTCAAAGTTTGAAGAAGCTTGAAAATGGTGGGGAGGGTTTCCAACGTGAAAATGGGTAAATGGGAAAAGGGAAGACAACTTTTCTCATAATGTGGTCTAGCTTTTGAAAGTTTTGGGTCAAATCGCAATATAGGTCCCTCCCTCCTTATTAAAGCTCAATTAAGTCATTATTTGAAGTTGAATGGTTTTAATTAAATTTTATTTGACTCGGACTATAACCCGGTTAACTCCTAGGCCCGAAACACAGGTGTTACAGGATCTCTTACCTTGAGCATCCTTCAACACATGGCTTTCAAAAACCAGCATTAGAC
This sequence comes from Hibiscus tridactylites, assembly GCA_958450335.1. NCBI lineage: Eukaryota > Viridiplantae > Streptophyta > Magnoliopsida > Malvales > Malvaceae > Hibiscus > Hibiscus tridactylites. The sequence continues at coordinate 58,384,259 of OY288270.1, read as the reverse complement.
ATGCTAAGACATGCTTTCAAAACAAAATTTAAACATGCAAATTAAACACATTGCATCCAACCATTTAATGGTTCATTCAAGAGAAAGAGTTTTCCCGAAAACTTACTCTTGAGCTTAGTTAAGTTGATTAGACTTAAACTAAGCTCCCAAACCTTCAAACATTCAATACAAAGCTGGAAATCCAACTCCACTCACCAATTCCGTTTCGCAAGCTTGCCGAAACGCCGATCAAGCCTCCGGATCAACACCACAAGGATCCAAAGATGTCTCCCCTGTTTTAAACACATCAAAGCAGTGGATTAATGCATCATCATGCATTAAAATCTTCGGCCTTAACACCTAAACTCGTTGCTCTCACCAAAACTAACATTTCGGCTACCAAACACAACCGAAATCACATCCAAACTCTCCCACAACATTACCCAGCCAAGATCCATCACTTCTAAACATTCTTAAACATCAATTAACATCCAAAAAGAGCCTAAACTCGTCCTTATACCTCCAGCTATAACAAAACACCAAGATCACCCCAAAAACCACCATTTTCACAAGCAACAACTTAGAAAAATCAACCTATTCGGGATTGCATTGATTAAACCTCAATTACACATCATTAAACATCCAAAATAAAATTAAAAGCCGTCTCAAAATAGAGCCCCAACAATCACCACGAATTTCTTTAAGATTTAATCCAAATCTTGAGTTTAAAGCCAAAATCAAGATCACAACATTAAAACCTTTAATAAAACTTAATTTAAGGATTGAGAACTTGGGAATTTCAGTAAAGAACTGAGTATTTAGAGGAGAAGAACATCCTTACCTCTAAATGTAGATTTCTCCTTGATTAGAGCCAAAATCCTTGAAAATTCAATAAGCAAATGAAGAGAATTTGATGTAGAAAGGATTAGGAATCATTTGAGGATTGAAATCTCATCATTTGGTGTGAAAATCAAAAGAAAAGATGCTGTAGAAATGTGTTTGGCTGAGAGAATTTTGAGAGAAAAGGAGATGAGAAAGTTTTTAAGAAAGTTAGTTATGAAATCTCAAAATTAGTTTTTCCCATCTTCCTTTAATTAATTAAACATTAAATGCATCATTAAAATCTAAGAAAAATCTGGAAAAATCAATCTTGGGTAAATTAGCTCCTTAAAGATTCAAAGTTTCAATCCTTACAAAATAGTCACCACTGAACTTTTCAAAAATTACATTTTAGTCACTAATTCGAAATGTCACACTTCCAAACCTTATTTTGTAAAATTGATTTCACCACTCTCTTATATATGTTAAAAGAGGATTTTTAGATATTTTTCCATATTTTTAATGCAACCCGAACTAGGCTTTCCCTAAAACCACCTTTTATATTTGAACCGAAAATTAGACCGATCCGGTTCAGACCCTAAACTTCCAAGCCCAAAATTGGGGTGTTACAACTCTCCCCCCCTTAAGAAATTTCGTCCTCGAAATTTACCATGAGGAAAAAGGTACGGAAACTGCTTCTTCATGTCATCCTTCTGTTCCCACGTGGCTTCCTTAACACCACGATGCTTCCACAACAGCTTTACCAAATCAATGGTCTTGCCTCGAAGAACTTTATTGTCTGAATCTAGAATTTCCACCGGTTCCTCATCATAGGTCAAGTCTGGATTCAATTCCACTTCCTCTATAGGCATAACATGCGAAGGATCCGATCTATACCTCCAAAACATAGAGACATGAAACATATCATGAATCTTTTCCAACTCTTGCGGCAATCTCAACTTGTAAGCAACAGGACCCACACGCTCAATCACCTCGTATGGTCCAATGTACCTAGGGCTCAACTTACCCTTTCGGCCAAACCTCGTCACCTTTTTCCAAGGCGAAACTTTCAAAAACACACGGTCACCTACCGCATACTCAATCTCTTTACGCTTCAAATCGACGTAAGACTTCTGTCGATCAGAAGCTGCCTTCAATCGCTCACAAATGAGCTTCACCTTCTCGGTGGTCCCTTTCAACAAAGCTGGCATCGAAACCAACTTTTGACATGTTTTAGCCCAACAAAGAGGAGTTCTGCACTTCCTCCCGTACAAGGCTTCATAAGGTGCCATTTGAATACTCGCCTGGTAGGTATTGTTATAAGCAAACTCCACCAAAGGCAAATGCTTCTCCCAAGAGCCCTAAAACTCAATCACACAGCACCTCAACATATCCTCCAGCACTTGGATAACATGCTTAGACTGTCCATCCGACTGTGGATGATAAGAAGTACTGAAATTCAGCCGTGTACCCAAAGCCTGATGTAAACACTCCCAGAAACGCGATGTAAACCTCGGATCTCGATCCGACACTATAGACTTTGGTACACCATGCAGCCGCACAATCTCAGCAATGTACAGCTCCGCAAGCTTGTCCAATGTGTACGTAGTATGCACAGGCAAGAAATGCGCACACTTCATAAGGCGATCCACAATCACCCACACCGAATTCTTCTTCGATGGCGACAAAGGCAAACCAGACACAAAGTCCATGGTAATCCTTTCCCACTTCCACTCAGGAATCCTCAACGGTTGCAACAACCCAGAAGGAAACTGATGCTCAGCTTTTACTCGCTGGCAAACCATGCACTTGCTCACATACTCAGCAACATCTTTCTTTAAACCTACCCAATAGTACTTATCTCTAAGATCACGATACATCTTAGTACTACCAGGGTGCATAGCAAAAGGACTACTATGAGCTTCAGTCAGAATAGCACGCCTCAACTCAGCATCATTGGGCACTACTATCCGACTCCCAAAACATAAAACTTCATCATCATTAAAGCAAAATTACGATGGCCTATCCTCAGCAATATCCTGAACATGTGGCACCAAGGAATCATCCAACAACTGCTTATCCTTTATCAACTGAACCAAGGATGGTTTCACTTGCAATTCAGCCACAAGACCGCCATCTCGCGAAATGCTCAAGCTGGCAAACATAGCCCTCAACTCCACTGCCACCTTCCTACTCAAGGCATCCGCTACAACATTAGCTTTTCCCGGATGGTACTCGGTCGTCAGATCGTAATATTTAAGCAGCTCCACCCAACGTCGTTGCCTAAGATTCAACTCTTTCTGAGACGTCAGATACTTCAAACTTTTGTGATTCGTGTACACCGTACACTTCTCACCATATAGGTAATGTCTCCAAATTTTCAAAGCAAAAACCACCGCAGCCAACTCAATGTCATGCGTATGATAGTTGCGCTCATGCACCTTCAACTGGCGCGATGCATAAGCCACCACCTTACCCTCTTGCATCAACACACACCCCAAACCAACGTAGGATGCGTCACTATACACCACAAACTCTTTCCCTGATTCAGGTTGAACCAAGATAGGAGCTTGCGTCAAAGCTGGCTTAAGCTTCTCAAAAGCCTGTTGTCTCGCTTCTGTCCACTCATACTTGACATCCTTCTGCAACAACTTCGTCAAAGGTGCAGCAATCTTCGAAAACCCATCCACGAACCTCCGATAGTATCCCGCCAAACCAAGGAAACTACGGACTTCTTGAACAGACTTAGGAGGCTTCCAATTCATCACTGCCTCAATCTTCTGAGGATCAACATGTATCCCCTCAGCAGAAACCACATGACCAAGGAACACAACTTCTCTGAGCCAAAACTCACACTTGCTTAGCTTAGCATAAAGATGATTCTCCAACAAAGCCTGCAACACAATCCTCAAATGCCCCTCATGCTCCTCCTTGGTACGAGAGTACACAAGGATATCATCGATGAACACTACAACAAATTTATCCAAGTATTCATGGAACACTCTATTCATCATGTCCATAAAAGCTGCAGGAGCATTCGTCATACCAAACGGCATCACAAGGAACTCATAATGCCCATACCTTGTTCTGAAGGCTATCTTTGGCACATCCACATCCTTCATCTTGAGCTGATAATACCCTGACCTTAAGTCAATCTTAGAGAACACAGCCGCTCCCCGAAATTGATCAAAAAGGTCATCAATCCTCGGCAATGGATACCGATTCTTGATAGTCAACTTGTTCAGCTGATGGTAATCGATGCACATTCTCATAGTGACATCCTTTTTCTTCACAAACAAGACCGGTGCACCCCAAGGTGACACACTCGGCCGAATGAAACCACGATCAAGCAACTCCTGAAGTTGCGTCTTCAGCTCCTTCAACTCTTTAGGTGTCATTCGATAAGGAGTAATGGACACTGGAGTTGTGTTTTCATACAGCTCAATCCCAAACTCCACTTCACGATTAGGAGGCAATCCAGGCAACTCCTCCGGAAACACACCAGGAAACTCTCGCACCGTCCTGATATCCTGCACTCGCAACTCCTTAGAGCTAGGGTTCATTACAAAGGCTAGGTAGGCTTCACAACCTTGCCTCAGCATTCGGCTTGCTTCCAATGTAGACACCACATTGGCAAGAAACTTCACATTCTCACCAACCACCACTACCTCATAATCATCCGCAAGCTTCAACGAAGCTCGCTTGTTCTCAAAATCCACCACATCTCGATGTTCAACAAGCCAATCCATACCAAGGATTACATCAAAACCATAGAAAGGCAATTCCATGAGATCAACAAGAAAAACATGGTTTTGCACAACCAAGGGACATCTTCTATACAACTTCCGTGTCACAACGGTCTCACCAAAGGAACTAGATACACGTATACCAACATCCAAAGACTCAACAGGTAAACCAAGTAATTGAGCATGTTCACGCAATATGTATGAGTGTGTAGATCCAGAATCAATCAAGGAAAGTAATAACAAGGATTGCAAAGTGAAAGTACCTGCGATCACATCCGTGTTATTCCTCCCCTCTCGCTGAGAATACACTCGAGCATGGCCTCCACCCTCAGGTTGGACCCACCACATGAGCCATGTTCCTTCTACCATCCTCTCTGCCCTAGAAGTTACCACGGTCGCGCCCACGACCTCTCTGCGGTGCAACAACACCAGGAGCACGTCCCTGACCAGCACCTGCCAACAAAGGACACTCCCTCCTCATGTGGTCTGCTGAACCACAATTCCAGCACGAATTACCGGTCACTACAACAGGAGCTTGTACCTCTCTCGCTGCCCGAGGACAATCATGCCTCAAGTGACCACGTGATCCACACGCCCAGCATGTGTTCTGATCAGCTATCGCCCTGTCCCCCTGAACAGGCGCACCATGCCCTCCACCACCACGCCTAGTAGAAGACTGATACCTCCTATCTCGTCCTCTCTTGTTCCGTCCACCACCGGAACTATACTCATCAGCTCTTTTGCCCGAGCTAGAACCAACACCCCTAGAGGACAAACCCAGATTCAGCTCAATATCCTTTGCCCTACTAACCAGCACATCCAAGTCAGTGTACTCAGCGGCAAGCATAAAGGTCTTTACATCCGTCACCAAACCATACCGGAAACGTTCACACCTTTCCCGCTCATCAGGAATAAGCTCAGGTGCGTATTGACTGAAACGGACAAACTGGATCTCGTACTTAGCCAACGTCATGCTCCCTTGAGTAAGAGACATGAACTCTCTTTTCTTTTCATCCAGGTATCGCACACCCAGATACTTCCGCTTGAACGCGTTCAGAAAGAACGTCCAAGTCACATCAGCTTCCTCCATCCCGGAGATAGTGGTCGTCCACCAGGTATACGCATCATCATGCAACAGCGATACCACACATCCTAGCTTCTGCACATCATTGCAGTTCATTTGTCCCAAAATTCTCTTGGTACTTTCCAACCAAGATTCGGAACCCTTTGCAGACAATCCTCTGAACTCAGTCCCTCCCAGACTGCGCAAACGTTCCAAAGGTAGTCTCGCATTAGCATCACCCTGATGCCCAGCTCCATGAGCTCCAGCTACTGCTGCCTGAAAGGCACCAGCAATAGCCTGTATCAACACTGTCATGTCAAAAGCAGCTTGCCCCTGTCCAGCTTCAGGTCCAGCGACCCCAGCACCAGCATCAACATCAGCTCCATCACCTCCAGCACCACCACCACCGGGCGGTCCACCACCAGGAGGAGGAGGTAAATTCACAACATTTTCAGCGTTGTTCTCATTCTCGTTCTGAGCCATAGCTCGCGTATTAATTCTCGTCTCTCTACGAGGTCCCATTAACTTAAACAATGCACTAACACAAATGCAATAAACATAATCAGGCTCAGCAAGGTAAGAAATCCAAGTACTCAAGCTCATTTCCAATAAAGCAAATCATTTCATTAGTTTTGATATGGCAATGGGTCCCTCTATCATGCTTCACCACAACATAGTTCACAATTGTAACCTACTTTACAATTCACACATCACACTTTCATTCAAAAAGACACATCATGCAACCATACATACATCACCCACATAATCATTCCTTGTAACCCCCTTAGCCCAGCCTAGACGGTTAGCCCGAACTACGAAGATTACACGGGGAAAACCAAAGTCAACCCAAAAGTCAACCTTGATTAACGACCCTTTTTTCTTTTTAATCTTATCTAGATGCTCATTAACCCTAAGCGTACTCTGATGGAAATCATACTTGAAAACCACAGTGATCAGAAAGCAACAAGGGACTCAATTGCACAACATACAAAGTTGAGGACCAAAATGTAAATTCTGGAAACATGAGGGACTTTGTTTATTTTTAAATTACCAATATCAAATTAATCATATTACATGCTTCCCTGACAAATTTCACCTCAAATGAACATCTCAAACTCAAGCAATTGCATATACAAAATTCAGGACTAAAACGTAAAGCTTGCAGACCTCAAAACCATTCAAATCAGTGCCCAACGGTCTAGTGTTTCGGAATGGGGGTTGACCGTTCCGAAACGCGGGTTCGTTTCGAGACCAGTTCCGAAACAGGGCCTGGTAGAAGCAAAAGTGTTTCGGAACGGCCCTATCTGTTTCGACACACGAACGCCATTACAGGCCCCCGTTTCGGAACGTTAGTGCCCGTTCCGATACGGACTGCCCAGAAAGTGCAGATTTTGCTGGTTTAACATACATTTAATCACTCAAACACATCCTAATGACTTCCTAATCATGCCAACAAGTCATCACACATATTAGGTACATGTTTGCATCATCAAAACACGATCACGGCATCAATTAGGAAAATTCACAAGACTATAGGCATGCATCCTAATGTCCAAAGCAAACATCCATCAAATCATCAAAGCAAGCACCAAAATGGCCAATTACATATCCAAAACATTTAAGGCATCATGCCACAACTAGGGAGTCCATAAACATCTCCCAAAAACATAACCTAGGTTCCCATTGCCAAATATCAAAATCTAATAATGTTGTAAAATAGTCACCATACATGAGCTTAGCCCTCCCTGGGATTCTTAACCTCCTTGCTGCTCACAAACACCTCAATTATATGCATTATTGGTTCAAGAGAGAGAGCGTAAGCACAAATGCTTAGTGAGGCATGCTCTAATGAAACAACACAATAATGCACTTATAAAAACATTTTCCAATAAGCCTTTTAACACACATCAACATCATTCATGCAACATTGCATTCACAACAAGCATCTCATGCTTCAATATCATTAACATGTCATATTGGCTTTCAAGTGATAAACCATAACCTTTTTCAACATAAAACACAATCAGATACGCGGATTACAAGCGTTGTCCCATACGCTTCATACACACTACAAAACACACAAGGTGGAGTTTACCGGTACAATCACAACCCCTCAACACCCGTGATGGAGTTTAACGGTACAATCGCAACCCCTCCACATCACTCATTGGTAGTTGTATAACATCACTAACGAGAACACGGGACACTCAACACAAGATCCACACATGGACTTTTAACCACCATTGTGATCTTAAGCATCTCGTTAGTGTACTTGGATGGAGTTTACGGTACAATTACAACCCCTCAACATCCAAGGTGACTTTATTCACGGTGCACCCAATCCTATAGCCGGCTAACTATATCCGATTCAAGTACTTTAAAACCACATATCACTTGCCAATATACAACATTTATCATCTATAATCCACTGTTTTAAAGCATTAATCAAAGCCATTAAACCATCATGCATCACTATGCATCAAACAAAAATTATCAATTTCGAACCAAGGATCTCTTACCTTGAGCATCCTTCAACACATGGCTTTCAAAAACCAGCATTAGACATGCTAAGACATGCTTTCAAAACAGAACTTAAACATGCAAATTAAACACATTGCATCCAACCATTTCATGGTTCATTCAAGAGAGAGAGTTTTCCCGAAAACTTACTCTTGAGCTTAGTTAAGTTGATTAGACTTAAACTAAGCTCCCAAACCTTCAAACATTCAATACAAAGCTGGAAATCCAACTCCACTCACCAATTCCGTTTCGCAAGCTTGCCGAAACGCCGATCAAGCCTCCGGATCAACACCACAAGGATCCAAAGATGTCTCCCATGTTTTAAACACATCAAAGTAGAGGATTAATGCATCATCATGCATTAAAATCTTCAGCCTTAACACCTAAACTCGCTGCTCTCACCAAAACTAACATTTCAGCTACCAAACACAACCGAAATCACATCCAAACTCTCCCACAACATTACCCAGCCAAGATCCATCACTTCTAAACATTCTTAAACATCAATTAACATCCAAAAAGAGCCTAAACTCGTCCTTATACCTCCAGCTATAACAAAACACCTAGATCACCCCAAAAACCACCATTTTCACAAGCAACAACTTAGGAAAATCAACCTATTCGGGATTGCATTGATTAAACCTCAATTACACATCATTAAACATCCAAAATACAATTAAAAGCCATATCAAAACAGAGCCCAAACAATCACCACGAATTTCTCTAAGATTTAATCCAAATCTTGAGTTTAAAGCCAAAATCAAGATCACAACATTAAAACCTTTAATAAAACTTAATTTAAGGATTGAGAACTTGGGAATTCCAGTAAAGAATTGAGTATTTAGAGGAGAAGAACATCCTTACCTATAAATGTAGATTTCTCCTTGATTAGAGCCAAAATCTTTGAAAATTCAATAAGCAAATGAAGAGGATTTGATATAGAAAGGATTATGAATCATTTGAGGATTGAAATCTCATCATTTGGTGTGAAAATCAAAAGAAAAGCTGTTGTAGAAATGTGTTTGGCTGAGAGAATTTTGAGAGAAAATGAGATGAGAAAGTTTTTAAGAAAGTTAGTTATGAAATCTCAAAATTAGTTTTTCCCATCTTACTTTAATTAATTAAACATTAAATGCATCATTAAAATCTAAGAAAAATCTGGAGAAATCAATCTTGGGTAAATTAGCTCCTTAAAGATTCAAAGTTTCAATCCTTACAAAACAGTCGCCACTAAACTTTTCAAAAATTACATTTTAGTCACTAATTCGAAATGTCACACTTCCAAACCTTATTTTGTAAAATTGATTTCACCACTCTCTTATATATATTAAAAGAGGGTTTTTAGATATTTTTCCATATTTTTAATGCAACTCGAACTAGGCTTTCCCTAAAACTACCTTTTATATTCGAACCGAAAATCAGACCGGTCCGGTTCAGACCCTAAACTTCCAAGCCCAAAATTGGGTTGTTACATGGCTAGTTTTATTAAAAGATGGAAAATCTAAAAATGTAATGAGAGTTTACAATTCAGGTAAATAAATTTGATCTGAACGAGAGATGGCAAAAATCAGGACTCTTCTAAAGGCATCTCAGAATTGCAAGGCGTCTGAGAGCCGCAAGCTTTGGACGTTGTTTGTTGGAAACATATCGAAGAATCTACATTGAAAGGGTCTTTGGTAGGTGTTTGATCGACATGGGGTGGTTGTTGATGTATTCATACCTCGCAAGTATGCTATAGATTGCTCTCGTTTTGGGTTCGTTCGAATGATTTCATGGGTCGATGTTGACCGAGCGATTGAACGTCTTATGGAGCATGGATTTATGGGTCTCGTATAACGGTTTAAATAGAAAATCATGGGGAACGAGATTCATTTTGGAGACGTAAGCAGCCAAAATACAAGATCCCGTCGATGGAGGATATGAATAAATCACGGATCAGGAAAGCAATGGCCCTGTGGGATTGGGGAATCGCAAGGATAAAAGTGTTTGCATAGAACAATGGTCTCTGAAAAACGAAAAGTGGGACTACATTGTACAAGGTTTAGTAGATGAGGACAAATTAAATATTTTACAGAGCTGCGCGGTGGGATGGTGCAATAAACCTTGGAGTATAAGAGAATTAGCAGCACGATTGCACATACCCCAATTGAAAGATTTTTCTATCCTTCGTATTGCAGGTTCGTTGATTTTATTGATGTTTACGGATGTAGAGGTGCGTGACAGGGTGTTAGATTTGCCGGAAACTAAGCAATGCTTTTCCAAGGTAGAATTTTGGTCCCCAGAATTGGTGTGTAGTTCTCGGCGGGCTTGGCTATCGGTGGGAGGGATGCTAATTCATGCTTGGTCCCAAAAGAATTTTGAGAATATTTGTAACCCCCTCGCCTCGGTCTGGTCGACTGACCGGTTCGAGTAGGCTACACGGGGAAAACCGATGCGAAACCCGTTAAGGATTCCACCTCGGTTAGCAACCCTAAAATTTTTTTTAATTTAATCTTCTCTAAAGGCACATTTAAATCCTATGTGATCACGACAGCGGTATAAATCAAGAAGGACATGCAACTGAACTCAAATCAGCAAGTAAACAGTCCAATTTTAAGTTATTAGGCAGGCCGTTTCGAAACACCCTTGAGGTGTATCGAAACACCTTGACTTGGTCAACAACCCCAAGTCCACACGAGAAGGTCGTATCGGAACGGAGGTCAACCGTTCCGAAACACCCCCAACGATCAACTTCTCGTGGTCAACGATATATTGATCGTTCCGAAACACCTAGACTCGTTTCGAAACCCCAAAATATCGGCAATTTCTCAGATTTCCGGTAGCAAATTTGTTCCGAAACGGACCCTAGGCGTATCGAAACGCATGGCCTGAAACAAGAGGCCGTATCGAAACGAGACCAACCGTTTCGATACACGGGCTACGAAAAGACAAATTTTTGCTGTTTAAAGACACAAGGCAGCCCCAAAACACCACCAAAACACTCAAGACTCAACATACAATCCCTCTAGATGAAAGGCACCCTAAAACACATGCTTAGCACACAATAAACATGTAAGGCCAAACATCAACAAATCAATATGCATAACAAGGATTCTTGCATCACATTCAAATATCATTCAAGGCATACTTAAACATTAATAGCCCATAAGGCACATGTCTCCACACATAGAGTTAACATGCAACAACAACACATGTACTCATCCAAAAGCATAGCATCTCAAACAAGTATTAAACACGGCTTAACATGGTTTACAAATCGAACAAAAACATAAACACCAAAAACATCTATGAGTCATACACGCTCATACAAAACCCATAGTAGCTCCATTGCTAAACTACCACATTAATCACTAAATTATACTTGAGCAACTACAAACTTGGAAAGCCCCTTCGCCTTGCTCCTTGCTAACACCGCGCTAATGATCTGCATTGTTGAAAATGAGAGCGTAAGCTAGAAGCTTAGTGAGAATGCTCTAAAATCAAAAACAACAACAATGCAGGGTCCAAGCATGCAATCCTCAACATCACACACAACATACATAGGCATCAACATAGCAACCTAGCTAGTGTTTCAAGAGTCATAAATATGGCATCTTACATCATATTAAGCTCAACAATATAAATCAATTTTCTCAACATCATAGTTATAAGAGCAATTTCATTTGGCCACTATTAGTTTAATCGGATGTGCGGATTTACTCTCAACAACAACATTACCTCGGTGGGATTACACTCATCACCGGACCTTGCATGGGTGGGATTCCACTCATCACCACATGCCCTACGGATGGGATTTCACTCATCATCATGTATAATATAAATAAATTTCTGGTGGAATATTACATCACCGTACTCCTCCTTGGTGACTCAACGCCATCAAGGCCACGCGCGCTTTGACTCAATCGTGTGCACACTAATCCTAATGATCGATCATTTACACCCGGTAAGTTAACTAGTGTCAATCTCTTTAAACCACATCACATTAATCATCATTCATATCAGTCAACCATCATCATACATTACAATGTATACACATATAAAGCCAATTCATACTTCGCAAGATCAAGATAGGCATAGGAAATCAAAACTCATTAACAAACAAGAAGTCAAACTACCAATTTGACTTCTACCTTGGAATGGTCTATCAAACTCATTCCAATACCTCCACTACACACACTTGAACCAACTTTAAAACAAAGTTAAAGTTTTACTCACCACCCTTCCTTAGCAAACCAAGCAAGCAAGTCAAGCCTCTTCGATTCCCGGATTCGGTCCTGATGCCTCTCCGATGTCTCCTCTTGCTTCTAACCAATCAAAACACAATCATTACTCACCAATCAATGCTAAATTCAGTCACAAACCCCACTCACAAACACATGACAAAGCTTCACAATTTCAACCCAAATTATTCGCCAAAACTTCCATTTTCGAGCTCCCCAAAAGCCCAGCAAAAAACTATGATTTCTAACACCCAAATGACATCTAAAAGGTCCCAAAACACTTCCCTAATAACCTTATACCATCAGCCCTTCAACCCAACACAAAAACAACACAAAAACTCAAGTTTTGGCACTTTAAAAATTGCCCCAAAGACCCACTTCGGGTTTTCACCCAAATCCAACCATTTCAAGATATTAAGTGTATTTTGATGAGATTAAACCAAAACCCAACTCAACAAATCAACCACAATTGAAAAATCCATTAAAAATTCAAACTTTCATCGAACTTGAAAAATGTAAAAGTGGATAGTTTTGAAATCTAAAACCATGTAAATGATGAGGATGATGAGGAGAGTTAAGAAATGTGTTTACCTTTGAAAATTCCCTTGAATCAATGGAGAAATCAAATGGAATAGTAACTTTGGGGTTTAGAGAGGGTTTGGTTGAGTTTCATGTTAAAAGGGAGAAAGGGGGAAGATGATGGGTTTATTTTTTTTGTTCCTTTTTGATTCAAAAAGGTTGTCATCAACTTTTCATTTTATTTACAAAAATGCCACCTCTTTTATTTTAAATTCCAAATAAATCAAAATTAGGGTCAAATTAATTAAAATCGATTTTAACGATTCGAACCAACTCACGCATCTAACTCCTAACCCCAAAACACGGGTGTTGCAATATTGATGATGCTACGCAGTTGTCAACTTCATTTGAGACAGGGTTGATATTGATTGAAACCGAGTGTATGGACCAGATATATATGACGGTCGTTGAGTGTGAATGCGCTTTATCGGAGTCATCCGAGGATGATGAGGAAAGGAATAGTTCGGCAAAGGATGCATCGGATTGCCAGGGATTGGGGGGTAACAGTCAAGGCTTATTGGCAGCGGAGTCGCCACGATCATCAGGTTCGGATTAGTGGCGATTAAATCAGCTTTGAGAGGATAATTATCGAGACGATTTGAGAGTTGCTAGTGAAGGTCCATCTTGGTTAGATACATATAAAGTTGGAGTTGAAGCTCATGAGGGCCAATTAGATTTTCCGGTGGGAGAGGATAAGGGTGTAGGATTGGAGTCTCGCTTAAAGGCAGACACATGGGATAAAAACCTCATGGGGAATGATTTTGTTGTGGATAAGGCGCTATTTTTGACTGATGTAGATATCATTGGCGAGGAGTTGGATAAAGAAATTCCTACTAATATATTTGACTCCAACAATGAGTCTATGGTGATAAAGAAGTGGTCGAGCTAGTGCAAATTAATGGTATAATTAGGAAAGTTAAAACAGTGAACTCAGTGTCTAATATAACACAGATATAGAAATCATAACGGGGTTGACCTCAAAAAAGGGTTGGGAGGGGCTCGGTAAATTTCGCGAATAAATCACTGTCATATTCAAATTTTCAGAATAGGAAGGAGGTTCTTTAGAGGGAGATAGAGGCAATTGTTGCTCTGGGAAATTTAGTTGGAGTTAAATCAATCGGGTGAGAAGAAGATATAATTAGAGATATCTCTTGGGTGAGGTTCGAGGGGATCGTTCCTTGTGAACAATGGGAATTCTTTCTTGGAACGTCTGGGGTCTAGGAAATGCGGCTAAGAGACGAGAGGTTCGGGATGTGTTCAAGAAACAAAGAATCGATATGGTCCTTTTACAAGAATCTAAACTCTAAGGAAATTTCATCATTGGTGATCGCGAATTTTTAGTCTTCGGAAAGGTATGAATTTGTTTATTCGCCTTCGATTGAAACGTCAGGAGGGATTGTAGCAATTTGGAAGGGTGTGCGATTTAGATTGGAATCTCTAGAAGTTGAATGCCATTTTATTTTGATTCAGGACCTTTGGGTTCTAGAAGATATTTCATGTTGTGTCATGTTGATTTATGCACCTTGCGACTATGTGGAACAAGATGTGTTGTAGTTATGGATATGGGATATGGTTGGAAACTTTGCTAGACCGTGGTGCGTGGCGGAGTAATTTAACTCGATTTGATGGTCCACGAAAAGGGTTGGTTGTAGTTCAACAACGAAAGGTACGGAAGTATTTTCACAATTTATTGACGAAACTAGTCTTTTTGATTTGCCCTTAATATGTAAATGATTTACTTGGTTCGGAAGTGGTTGTTGCAAGAATCAGCTTGATAGATTTTTGGTCTCAACAGCTTGGCTCGGTTGTTTCTCTAATGTACAACAATTGTCATTACCTAGGGGGTTTCGGACCACACATCGTTGATCTTGTTATGCGACGATAAGGACTAGGGACCTCGTCCGTTCAAATTCATCAATTGCTTGTTGGATAGTAAATGGAACATTCAAAGTATAGTTGAGGAGTGGTGTCGTTTATCGGACTTGGGGATTGGAAATGAAAATATTCTGGTGAAGTTACGATAACTAAAGCAATTCTTGCGAGTTTGGAATAAGTCTACATTTAGGATGTTAAGAAGGCGATCGATGCTTTACAGAATCAGCTCAATGCTCTAGACGATGATGATGTAGATTTAGAATCGGGCGCATTGGTGTCTGAATTGGTTGAGAAGCAGAGGGAATGGACTCGTGAATTATGGCGTGCTATGAAACGCAAGGAAGCCTTATGGCGTCAGAAATCTCGTGCGATATGGTCACAATATGGCAATAGAAACACAAGTTTTTTCCATCGTGAGTCGAAATTGAGGATTGTTTGTAATCAAATTTTGGGTCAGAATGTAAATGGTAGTTGGGTGTCGGATCCGGGCAGACTACGTAGACATGTTGTTAGTTTTTTCTCCAAACATTTTTCTAAGGACATCAAATTATGCTCTTGGGAGATTAAGGGTGACGAATTGAAATCACCAGAACTAGATGGTTTAAGTATGGCGTTCTTTCAGAAGAGTTGAGATGTTATTCAACTAGATGTCATGAATTTTTTCAAGACTTTCTTCCATTCCTGGAAGTTGGAAAGGGGGTGAATTGCACATTTCTAGTGTTGTTGCCTAAGGTAGAATTGCCTTTGGGTTTGGGTGACTTTCGGCCTATAAGTTTGGTCAATTCAATCTACAAGATATTGGCTAAGATATTTGCGAGATGTTTGCAGTCCGTTTTAAGAGATTTAGTGAGTGATCATTAATCCGCTTTTCTGATGGGAAGGCAAATTGTTGATGGCATCTTGCTGGAGAATGAGGTAATTTATTCTTTTCGTCAAAGTTATGTTGGGGGTTTCGTTCTTAAATTAGATTTCGCGAAAGCTTATGATGGCATAAGGTGGGAGTTTTTAGATCATATGTTATATGTCACGGGCTTTGGTGAGAAGTGGAAGTTGTGGATTAGAGAACGCGTAAGCTCTGTGCGTATGTCAGTTTTGCTTAATGGATGGGCGAAGAAAGAGTTCAGTATAAGACAAGGACTTTGGCACGTTTGTCCGTTATCGCCTTTGCTTTTTGTGATTGTTGCTGAGGCTTTGCTTCAGATGTTAATTTAGGGTGACTCTGTAGGTTTGATTCGGGGGTGGAACTTGCTCATACCGTATCGATTTCACGTTTACAGTTTGTGGACAACACAATTCTGTTCTTTGAAGCTTTCGTTGAATGTGAGCAAAACATCCATCATTTTTAGAGATTTTTCCAAGTGTGTTCTGGTTTGCGAATTAATTTCAGCATGTCTTCACTTTATGCTTTTGGAGTTGATGAGGTGTTGTTTGATGAAGTTGCTTTGATTTTAAATTGTAAAAAGGGGGCGATGCCTTTCATGTATTTAGGAATGCCTTTAAGGGTTAATCGGAAAGTTTTGGCGGTGTATTACGCGACGATGAAGGGAAGATTCTGGCAAGATTCTGGCTATTTTTTCAAGTCCTTTCGGTTGTCTTGAGTTGAATGATGCTAAGCTACGTGCGATCAAATTCGCAGTATCTTTCTTTGTTGGTTCTAAGTGGTCGAGTACATACCTTGTGGTGGAATCAGATTCCAAGGCCACGTTGGGATGGATTCCACATTCGCTTTGTCGACCATGGCGGTTGTGGAAGGTTCTTGATGCTATTGATAAGGCATGCGTTACTCTCGGGGCTGTTAATTTTCACCATGTCTACAGAAAAGCGAATGGGTTGGCCGATGATCTAGCTTGGAAAGGGGTGACGTGCGGTACTTTGTTTCAGGCGAGTCTTTGATGCGTGTGAGGGGTGTCTCGAGCATTGTTTGGCATGCTGGATGTGGGGTGGTGTTGGAGTCGGGCAATAAGTTTATTGTGTGTGGTTTTTGTGCTTTTTTTGTTCTTTGTTTTCCCTTTAGGCATTTGTCCTTTTGTTCGTGTAACGAGTCGTACTATTTTCCTCCACATAGGTTTAGGGAGGTTTTTAATGAGGCGCTCGTTCACGTAAAAAATAGTTACAAACATCACCAAAACTCGACAATGAAAGGTAAAAACCAACGACAAACAAGATTAAAAAAATGCATATTACACTAATAAGGCACGTTTACAACACGGTCATTACCAAACTCAATCGTGAACAAGAGCGGTGACTGTTAGCTCATAACCAAATCTAGTTTGAGGGTCCA
The DNA here is from genome assembly GCA_958450335.1 of Hibiscus tridactylites. Classification (NCBI taxonomy): domain Eukaryota; kingdom Viridiplantae; phylum Streptophyta; class Magnoliopsida; order Malvales; family Malvaceae; genus Hibiscus; species Hibiscus tridactylites. Next base: position 58,367,177 of record OY288270.1, on the reverse strand, counting down.
AAATAGGGAGATCAGCAGGATAAGTAAAATAGAGCTATCTTGATCAGTCGTTGGGACGTCAAATCCAATCATAATAGAAAATAAAATGAAAAAAGAAGCGACCAAATGACTGATTAAGAGAAGAAAAACGTGCCAAAAACAGTGCATATGTACCAAAAGATAGAGAAACGTGTGGCACACTTACAAAATTATTGATTTTAAAAACTAAAAAATAAAGAACAAAATAAAATAAAATAATTATCGATAATCAACAACTAGCATTAAGGTTGGTGCTGCCGCCCGCCACGTAAAAAAATAAAAAGAAAAGTTAAATATGAAAAAGTCGGGGACGGCGGCTAGGGTTGCAAATGTCCTAGGTTTTTTACACGCAATATTATTTTCTAAATGAGTATCTTAATACTTAAATAATATATGTTTCATTTATGAAAAATTATCTTCAATGATAAATATACAAGGCTATGGCTAGTTTTCCTACTCTAATTCTTTGTTTTTTAAATATATTGATGAGTGCTCAAATATGACATATTTTCACTTGCTAATTTTCTAAGTTTTGTGACTTCTTGCTGCTTAATACATATTGTTTCCATTATATTTTGTGCAGGGGTCCAACTCTGGAAATAGCAGTGAAAATAGAGCGTTTCTGCAGTTTTTTTTATTATCCTGTCATGACTGGCATCATGGGCACGACACCGGGCACGACGCATCTGACGTAGCAGTGACGTGGCAATGACGTGGCAACTTCTAGAAGCTCCTGGAATGTTCCGAAAGACGAATTCGATCAGACTTATCAGCTTTTATCATATTAGTTTTATTTTTGAATTTTAATTAAACATTTGAATTTGAATTATTATTTCTTATCTCTTATCTTTGTAAATCTAAGCCTATAAATACCAACCTTTGGTGAAGGCTTAAGATCATCTTCTAGCTTTTGAATCTTTTCATCCTTGTAAACATTTTAGTTTTAATCGAAATTCATTTTCATTTATTTCCTTGTTCATTTATTTTATGTTTTTCGATTGCCTTTCCAAAAACAAGTTAAGTATGATAATCAATATCATGCTTAGCTAAATTTCTTAAGCCAAGAACCAGCCAAGTCAATTCGATTCGTGAGAATTGAACTTGCTTAATTACTTTTGGAGAAATCATTTTTATCTTTCTGCTTAGATAGTTTGGCAATCGGCCTTACTAAAGTTTTTTTAAACGTTTTTCATATCAAAAGGGCCCTTTGGTCTGAATTCGCTTAAAAACATAGTTGGGAGGAAGGATCGGCCTGTGGCAAATTTCGACTTCCTGTGAACACTCTTAGCGGCGGTCCGCTAAGGAAAGATGAAATCAGAAGCGATTCTATTTTTTAGACAATTTCTGAGTCGGGTTTTTCCTGCTTTAATCTAAATACTTTAACGGCGATAGTCGTGGTTGATTTATTTAAGAACCGTCTTTCGAAGATAGACTTGGGAGGATTGGTTACTTGAGAGAAGAACAAGTTACGACGGGTTGGGCCTCGTAGACTGTAACCGACATGATCCCCGAAATAAAAATCTATTTCAATGATCGAAAGAATTGAAGGAGCTGGTTCGAGGCTGATTCACATCCTTGGTTTTTCTTACTATCTTTAGTTCTTTTTTCTATATTTCTTTTATTACTTCATCACAAATCATATCACCCCCTTCTTTTATTTATTTGTTCTTTCAGATATTCCTGGGATTTCAGATTCAACGAATTCAAGTCAACAATTCCAGCTAATCTCCCTGCGGATCGACCCTCTTTCCCTATATTTATTCAATTTCTTTATTTATTTATTGTTGAAAGAGGTTAATTTATTAATTTATTTTGACCGGTTAAACGACGACTTGTCAAAATTGGCGCCGTTGCCGGGGAGATTTATTTTTGGCAATTTTGACTGATTTTTGTTTTATTTTATGACCAGGAAGAATCCGGGTACTTTTGCTCTATATAACCCGGAAATCGAAGCAAGCGCTCGTAGAACTCACGGCGAAACACTTCGCCGAAAGAAACAACAAAGCACACGACGATCCGAACAAGAGTCCACTTCCGAAACCACACCAATCGACGAACCTATACAAGGACCAGAGCCGATGGCGGATCAAACAATTCGCGAGCTGAACGCAGCCCCTACTGTGCAACAACCCCTTTGCATCGCTTTTCCTCAAGGCGACACTCCCTTTCAGCTCAAAACGGGATTAATTCATCTACTCCCTACCTTTAACGGTTTACCTACCGAAAGCCCGCACAAGCATTTAGCCGAATTCCATATGGTGTGCAGCAGCATGAAACCACAAGGGGTCTCGGAGGACCAAATAAAACTAAGGGCTTTTCCTTTTTCCTTAGCCGGAACGGCTAAAGAATGGTTATTTTATTTACCTCCGAATTCAATTAATACATGGTCTGACCTTTCTCGTGTTTTCCTTGATAGGTATTTCCCTGCAGCCAAAGCAACAGAAATTAGGCGAAACATATTGAGCATCCAACAAATGCATGAAGAATCCTTATATGATTATTGGGAAAGGTTCAAGAAGCTATGTGCAAGCTGTCCGCAACATGGCTTATCCGAACAGACTCTCCTTCAATATCTTTACGAAGGAATGTTACCAATGGACAAAAAAATGGTAGATGCCGCAAGCGGCGGCGCACTCGTCAACATGACTCCTACTGCAGCAAGGACGTTAATTTCTACAATGGCTGCAAATTCACAACAATTTGGTTCTACAAATGAACCCAGTCGACGGGTTCATTCAGTAAGCACAATTACATTAGAAAACAAGATTGATAATTTGACTAATATTGTGCATTCACTTGTTTCAGGAGAAATAGGAGTTGCTAAGGCATGCGGGATTTGTACTATGCACGATTACGCCACCGATCTATGCCCAATGTTGAGGGAAACGACTAATGCCCAAGTCAACGCCTTGAACAATTTTCCCGGACCTCCCCAAAGACCCTACAATCCGCAAAGCAACACATTCAACCCTGGGTGGAGAGATCATCCTAACCTTAGTTATGGTAATAGGAATCCAAACTTTCAAGCTAGACAACCTCCCTACCAAACCCCCCAGAAATCTTCCCTTGAATCTATTGTTGAAAGATTAGCCGTTTCACAAGAAAAGTTCCAAAACCAAACGCAATCTCACCTTCAGGAACTAGACAAACAAGTCAGTCAGCTAGCACAAACAATAGGGCGACTAGAATCTCAAGGAAAATTACCATCGCAAACCGAAGTCAATCCAAGGGAAAATGTGAGCGAAATCACTTTACGAAGTGGAACCGTGATAGCACCTGAACCACCGAAAAAGGACAAGCAAAAATCCGAGAGCTCCTCGGAACACGAAAAGGACAAGCCTCCTTCCACTTTAGGTAACATCAATTCTAAAATTCCTATTTCTACTTACGAACCCGTTCCACCTTTTCCAGGAAGACTAGCGAAAAAGGACAAGAAGGAGGAAGAAAAGGAAATAATGGAAGTGTTCAAAAAGGTAGAAATTAACATTCCACTCTTGGACGTCATTAGGAAGATTCCCAAATATGCAAAGTTTTTGAAAGATCTTTGTACAAACCGAAGAAAATTGTCGGGGAATGAAAGGGTTAACCTTGGTGAGAACGTTTCGGCTATTCTTCAAAGACCTTTGCCGCCAAAGTACAAAGATCAAGGTATGTTTGCAATTCCTTGTAAAATTGGGAATGTTGGGATAAAAAGAGCGATGTGCGATTTAGGCGCATCTATCAACGTCATGCCGTTAAGCGTCTACAACAAAATTTCGACTGAACCTTTGAAGGAAACACGAGTAACGGTCCAACTAGCTGATCGATCGGTTATCTACCCCGAGGGAGTACTAGAAAATGTGTTGGTACAGGTAAAAGATCTTATTTTCCCTGCTGATTTTTATATAATTGACATGGAAAATGATCGCAGTAACAACGGATCTGAAATCTTGCTTGGCCGACCTTTCCTATCAATCGCGCATACAAAGATCGGTGTCCGTGACGGCATCTTAACTATGGAATTTGATGGGGAAGTGGTTAAATTTGATATGTATAAAGCTATGAAATATCCTGATTCTGTCGAAAGCCTTAATTTTATTGATATTATAGATCCTCTGGCTAATGACTTTATCAGAACTGATTTATTTCATGATTTTTGTAGGGAATTGGAAGATCTCAATGATGACGACTTAGGCGAATCAATTTCTACCCTCTCTTTAATTTCTGAAATTCGATTAACTCCTTCACAATCTAAACCACTTCCCTCAATATTGCAGGCACCTCAGTTAGAATTGAAACAACTCCCACCACACTTGAAGTATGCATACTTGGGCGACAAAGAAACTCTACCCGTCATCATATCAAACGAATTGTCGTCACAAAAAGAGGAGGAGTTAATTGCTACGCTAATCATCCATAGAGAAGCAATTGGGTGGACATTAGCCGATATCAAAGGCTTGAGTCCCTCCACGTGCATGCACAAAATAAAGTTGGAGGATGGCGCAAAACCTATCCGAGAGGGGCAACGTCGACTAAACCAACCAATGATGGATGTGGTAAGACAAGAAATACAAAAATTGTTAGATGCCGACATCATCTATGCAATTTCTGACAGTAAGTGGGTTAGTCCAATTCCTGTTGTACCTAAGAAAACGGGAATAACTGTTGTCGAAAATGATGAAGGTGAGAAGGTTCCAAAAAGAGTTCAAAACGGATGGCGAATGTGTATCGATTACAGGAAACTTAATTCCCAAACTCGAAAAGACCATTTCCCTTTACCATTCATCGATCAAATGATCGAAAGACTTGCTGGAAAAACACATTATTGCTGTCTTGACGGATTCTCTGGATTTTTTCAGGTACCGGTAGCACCCGAAGATCAAGAAAAAACCACATTTACTTGTCCATTTGGCACATTTGCATATAGGCGAATGCCTTTCGGGCTGTGCAACGCGCCAGCCACTTTCCAACGCTGTATGCTAAGCATTTTTTCCGATCACACCGAGCGAGGTATAGAGGTATTTATGGATGATTTCACCGTTTACGGCAATTCGTTTTCTAAATGTCTCTCTAATCTTTCATATGTGCTTAATCGATGCATTGAGTATAATTTGGTTTTAAATTATGAGAAGTGTCACTTCATGGTAAGTAAGGGATTAGTTCTCGGTCATGTGGTTTCTGCCCAAGGAATAGCCGTTGATAAATCTAAAGTAGATATTATTCGCTCACTTCCATACCCCACTTCGGTGAGGGAAGTTCGAAGTTTTCTTGGTCATGCAGGATTCTATCGACGCTTCATAAAGGATTTTTCTAAACTCGCACAACCACTTTGTCGCCTATTACAAAAAGATGCACCATTCGATGTGGACGAAGCTTGTAAAGAATCATTTGATGAACTAAAAGCACGACTTATTTCCGCTCCAATAGTGCAA